>PVKU01004337.1:96972-150060 GCA_004027475.1 Anoura caudifer | reverse complement strand
CAGAGGGAGATAGGAAGCACTGTGGGCGTCTGTGGGTATCCTGAAGGACTTTAATATTTTGATGGAGTTAAGTCGCTACTTTAACTCTGTATAGCATTAAATAAACATTTCCTTTCCTTTTCACAAATCTCTGGCTTTGAGAGGCATCTTTCCATAAGGCGGCGGACAATAATGGACCTTCTGTTTGCTCTGTAACACAGAGACTACTTCTTAGAGGAGGGGACTGACCTCGTCCTTCAGGGCAACTCGTGTCTTAGTATCTGCATTTCCTGAAGAGACCAGTAGGTCACAAACACCACCTCACCGCTCTAGAATCTCTGACATATTTAGAGTCCCTTCAGCACTGTGTTGTTTTGTAATTGTTTAAGATAGTATTTCATGTGCTTGTCGTTATTCATTCTCCATATTCCTTACCTATACTGATGACAAGCTTTTATTTCTTTTCATTCACCCCCCTGTTCTGGTGTCCTACACATAGTAAGTACTGGAGTAAGTTTGCTCCCCAACTAATCTTACTTAGAATCTCTAATTTTACTCCTTTGGATTGGCAAATGGGTCAGTGCAGCTTTCAAATAAAAAAAATAGAAGGGGCCAGGAGGGGGCAGTGATGGGGCAGAGCTTGCCAGAGAAAGGGAAATGCCGGGGTTATTATCCTGGATGACTTCAGGACAAATAGAAAACATTTGGATTTAGCCCAGGAGAGGGTGCTACCTACTTCCAAGACAGCCTCACCAAGGGTACCGGCAGGGCCTGCCCCTGGAGTGAGGGGGCGTCTGAGCTCCTGAGCGGCCCTTTTACCAGTGCAGGGCACACATTCCAACTCTCCCCGTCCTCCTTTGATACAAGGAACTCTTCTTCTAAATTAAACAGACAACAGGCAGGAAACTAGGGAGCATGAACATAGCAGAACAGATGCAAAGCTTCTTTTGTTCTAAGTATTTAAGCAACCAACTCACTGAGCACTGGAGATAATGTGGGGAAAAAAAAAACCATCACCACCCTACTACCGGTGTGTACTCTAAAATTGTTTTTTGAAGATTCTGAGAAAAGAAGGAAAGTGCTAAATGTAGGGATGGATGGGGAGTTAGAGATCACAGGATGCTGAATAAGCCCCAAATTGGGACCTTTTCCCAGCCCTTACATAAAGTCTCTGTCTGTTTCCAATGATATTCAAGGTCTTTGTGACGGCATAACTTCTCTGGAGTTTGGGATCTAGAAGACTGGCCCTTATATTCCTAGTTGCATCCCTGGTCCCTTTCCCGCAGTGCTCCCCAGCTTGCTCCTTCATTTCTTGAGTGCTTATATACCCATACCTTAAATAAGAGTAAAACACTAGCATCCTTTCAGCAATAAGATGGAACCTTTGCTCAGAATGCAGTTTAAACAATACACAGTATCATAGTGAAACAGATCACTTCCCTGCTTCTCATTTGCTTTTGAAAGAGTCAGATGCTGTGCTTTCTCTGAACAGAAACCCAAATAACCAAATAAGTGAATAGGAAATGAAGCAGATGTCAAATTGTGGCTCCTGATAGGAACCTGAGTTTAAAAAGCAACCTTGATACTGTTGGTGGGAGTGTAAATGACTATGGACATATTCGGCATACCATTTCACCTAGCAATTCCCAATCTATGAATTATTCCTACAAATATATTGATACATATGGTATCAATATAGGTACCATAGGCACAAAGGTACACATGCAAGTGAATATGTTGCAGCAACATTTACAATAGCAGAACTCTAGAAACAAATGTCTGTTAACAGGAGACTGATTAAATTAATTCTGGCACATCAACTGTACAAGGGGATACTGTGTATATGCTGTTTGTAAAGATATTGAGAATTATTATTACATTTAAAAACAAAGCACATAACAACGTGCATAGCAAGCTCCCATTTGTGTTATATATTTATACATTTATACTTTTTTTAAAAAGAGGGGCTCTGTGCACATGGAAAAGTTCTAGAAAGATATCCCCAAAGCTTCTGACTTAGTCACTTTTAGGGAGTGGGACACATTTTCCCTTACACAGTTTTGCACCATTTGAATTTTTTACATGTGTAACTTCTGCTACAATAAAAACCAGTGTCAAGGAGTGGTAGGTGCTCCTCTCGTCTGCCTTTAGAAACTTTCTTGGTTTTAGTGTCCAAGTGTCAGAAACACAAAAGTAGAAAACAATGGTGTGTGCTGGGACCAGTCCCTGTGGCTGAGGGGACATGTGAGGTCAAATCACCTTAGATATGAAACCATTATTTCACTCTTTGATACGCAGGTAATAAGTGATGCTTTATGATTGACCTTGACGATATAGCACAATGTCTTATAGTGACTGACGATTCCGTGCCTTGTCGGCAAGAACGGGTGCAACGTTCTCACCAGCTGAGAATGACATTGTGAGGCATGCCCCTGAGCACTCCAATGGGGGGGGGGGGGATTTGGCTAGTTGTATCAGCTGCAATGACAAGCAAACTTCAAAAAGAGCATCTTAAAGGATTTTTTTTTCTCTTGTATAAAAGGCCTTAGGAGACATTCAGGGTATGATGTGCTACGTCTTCTCTACTCCATCAAGCATGGCTTCAACCTTGTGCTCTAGGATGGAGGTTTCTATATTTTAGGGAGCAGGAGGGTGGAAGACATGAAGAACATGGGCAAAGTGCATACACATAAGGTCTCTTAAGTAGAGTTTCTAGGAGCTGTCACTAGACAGTTTTACCAACTTGCATTGCTCAGAACTCAGTCTTATGGCCTAACTAGCTGCAAGGGAAGCTGGGAAATGTAGTCTGAATGCCAATGGGCTATAGGAATAGCTTGAAATTGGGGGTTCTATGTTACTACCATAGAAGAAGGAAAGTGTAGATACTGGAAGATGGCTGGTGGTTTCTACAACACTGACCCAATCCACTTCCCCCACCCCCAGTGCTTTCCAAAGATAAATTTGTTTATCATCTCAACAAATGGCACAGATAAGGAAAAGCTTCCTGCTTTGCCATATACCTACCTTTGGGAGCTTAGGAAAACATTTCAAGAAATGTTTTGCTGATCATTTAATGTTGAAAAGATGATAAGACATCCTAGAATTTCACTCACCTATGCTTCTTCCATTTCTGCCCCCAGCTCTGGGATCTTGAACATGGAGGGCACATACTAGTCAGTGGGATAGGAACCATGCCATTCCCATGATAGTTCCACAATAAATGTCAGCAGAATACAGAACTGGCCTGTGATGTAATTCAGAGACTATTTCCTGTGAAGGGGACAATATGCACTGGAATGGAATTCTATTTATGCTATGGGAAAGGCCCAGGGGGCTTCTGATTCAGGTTCAAGGGAAAAAGGAATTCACCGGCCGATTACACTGGATCCTTGGGGACTAAGGATAGCAATCTAATAGTTACAAAGGATTCGGAACTTCTGAGATTCCCAAGATTAGGAAGGACTAAATCCTGCTTCTGAGTAATCTTGGCAGGCTCTCTGAGCATTCCTACTGGACACCCATCCTTGAAGCCACCAAAGACGGTGGTTCAGTAAGCCTCTGCAAAGAAGGGACCTGGAGCCTGCCATACTTACCACTCACTATGGACTCCCAAACCAGGATGGCTCTTCACTGGGAGTCACAACGAGGGTGCTGTTATGTGTTCCAG
The DNA here is from genome assembly GCA_004027475.1 of Anoura caudifer. Lineage (NCBI taxonomy): Eukaryota > Metazoa > Chordata > Mammalia > Chiroptera > Phyllostomidae > Anoura > Anoura caudifer. The sequence goes on along the minus strand of PVKU01004337.1, from coordinate 146,414 downwards.
ACTGCAGGTCACCACGTCGCAGTACAAAGCCAAATGTTTAGACCCTGGTCTTCTGTCTTGTGAAAGACAAGTCACTTTATGGTTCTTTGATCAATAAATAACATAAGGATTTAGAGATAAAGGAACAGAACATTAACGTGGAAGCAACAGACTAAACGAGGCCCCTGCAGATGACTCAGAGAGGTGGGAGCCAGAGGCTCCATGACAGAAGCTCCTGGTAACTGTGAAGGAACACTGCTCCAGATGTGAGGGTTGTGATCACTTCCTTTCAGCACCAGCAGGGAGCTTGACACTGGCCCCACCTTTGGCCTCATCCTCCTGGACCCTTGACTGGCGGGGGCTCTGTGGTCATCATGTCAATGAAGGGCTCAGGCTAGGAATCCAGCTTCACATGCAACTGCCCATCTGGCCTCTCCCCTGTAGGTTCTATCAAACTGCTCAAATTAACATACAGCTACAAATTTTTTATATTTAAAATTTTTTTATTGATTGATTTGAGGGGGATGCGGGAAGAGAGAAAGAAACATCGATTTATTGGTTCACTTATTTATACATTGATTGGTTGATTCTTGTATGTGCCCTGATCAAGGATCAAACCCACAACCTTGCTGTATCGGGATGACTCTAACCAACTGAGCTACCCAGCCAAATCAACTCTTGAGTTCCCCCCAAACCTGTGTCTCCCAGCCTTCTCCCTCTAACTAAGTGGCCAGGGTATTCTCTCAAATACTCAGTCTGAAAGCCTTGGAGCCCTCCCTGGATCCCTCTCCCACATCCCATCTCCAAACCATCCTATTGGCCCTGCCTTCAAAGCAGATCCAGAACTGACCATTTCTCATCACTTTTGCTGGTCCAGGTGACCATTCCCTCACCTGCGTTACTACAAAGTCTCCTAATTGGTCTTGCCGCTCCCCTCTCACCACCCCACCCCACCTAATTCTCTTCACCTTTGAAAAGCACAGCTGAGTCCAGGCACCTCTTCATTCCAGACCCTCTGGGGACCTCCCTAACAGAGAGTCACAGCCAGGCCTCCAGGCCCTCGGTGACATGCCCTGCCTCTCTCACCTCACCTCCTGCCCTTTCCCCTGCTCTGCCCCAGCCTCCTGCCACTCCACCGGAGAGGCAAGAGCTTCATACTGTCTGCGCTGCCCCCGATGCTCTTCCTCCAGCTCCCCGCAACGTCTGCCACTTCCCTTCCGTCAGGTTGCTCTCAGGTGCCCCGGCCCCCTGGATCAGAAACCTCCCCCGAACACCCCTTTGTCCTACTTTACTTTTCTTCATAACACTTATCCCTACTGGATAAGTATGTATTTATTTTTTATTGTTTGTCTCTCCCCGCTAGGATATAACTTCCATCGATACAGGGTTTTTTCTCCTAAGAACAAAGCAGACAGATATTTTAAAAATAAATGATGTTGCACATTGCTCAGTTCATGTGCGGTGCCAGGCCAAACAAATGCCCACAAGGACAGCAGGCAACCCTGTCACCGAGCCGATATGCGTAATGTCTTTTTTCGTGACAAGCCTATCATTTAGTTTTCTAAGAACTACCCTATTAAAAATCCAAAGAGAAGGAAAGTTTTTATTTGTTGGCAAAATGAGGAGGAAGATCAATTATTGAGCACCAACTACGTCTTAGGTGCTGTTCCGCCTCTGGAAGCGCAGTACGGTGACAGGTAAGCTCTCTGATCTGTGCAGCTCGTGTTGGGGGGGGGGGCACACACAGAAGTAGGTGAAGCTGAGAAGAATGTCACAAATAAGAACACAGATAAATGAACAGATAGTTTCTAATAATATATATTTTCAAGAAATCTTACCAAAAATTACCAACAAAAATATACCTGTTTTATGCATGGCAATTTACTTATGAACCTCTTTCTTCACCCTCCCCCACCCAAAAAAAATTGTGCACTATAAATAAAACATATATATTTATATTTCACATATATTAAGTCGATACAACCTACTTTACAACTTCTTTTAAATGATGAACTATACTATGTCGTTTTGTATATGGATTTAGCAATTAATCTTGTATTCTGCCACGTGCCTAGAAGGTACCATTGAAAATTCGTTGGCAATTTCTCACAGATCTCTGAAAGTGAATGTCTGCAAATCTCTCTGACCTGTCCTTGAATCTTTGTGGATATTTCAGTGCACTGCTGGGAAGTTGTATGCTTTTATTTTAGTAGAGTTGGTGAAAATTCCATATGGATTGCTCTGTTCACAAAACTAAATGAAAACCCAGAACCCCTTAAAATAAAAATAGATGTGTTGGGAAATCACAAGGGAAATGTTACTTATTCTCTGAGCTTTCAGCTTCTGCCATCCCTAGTGGTGGGAATGGACATGGTCATTCCAAGTTCTATAAACTTGGCAGGACTCTGTGTCCATTTGGAATTGCAATAGCCCAGATTTCAGTCTGAGGAGAAAGGAAGGAGGCATCGCATTCCCCCGAAGAGTCCTCCAGCTGAATCTTAAGAAGCCAAAGCTTATGTGTCAATGTTCTCCCAACGGAGAGTGGTGGCCGCATCTAATGAGTTCACCTGGTAAACGCTGTTTTTGCTTGTCTTTCTTGGGTCATGTTGCTTGTTGCAGAAAATTCTGGTTCTTTTATAAGGTGTTTAGGGGTTTTGAAGAGTGTGGGTTTTTTTGCAGTTGTGCAGAATTTTTCACACTAAATACCCTAGGCATTTCGGACCAGAAGTTCCATCCCCACTCCTGCTTGCTTCCAGGATTGAGACTGTGCGAACTGCAAGAGAAGGCCAACCACCTCTCCCTCAGCAGCCCCCTCCACCTCTCATCTACTGTTACAGCCAGACAGTAGAGGAGAGGAGTAAAGGAGCCAGAAGCCTTTATGGGGAGGGAAACCCTCAGACGGTGTGGGAGGCAGGAGCTGCCTCTAATGGGCTTTGAAGTGGTCCAGGTGAGAGAGGCTGCTGCCAGGGGGAGTGGGAAGATGCAGAGGCTTGCTCACTGCTGATCAAGCCCTGACTCTGTGGCTCCTACTTCCCTTTCCCTCACTTTTGGTTCCAAGTAAGTGACTTGCATGCAAACAGTTACATTCCACAAGCAAGCCATTTCCTCTTCCTTGAGGGGAGGCAACTCAGCGAGCTGGGAGGAAGAGACACACACCACTTGAGAAAACTAGGATTGTCTTAAGGCCTCGTGGGCTCCTGGGCTCTTTGTTCGGGTTCGGCTCTCTCCCTACTCAGCGCAAATATACAGCAGAACACTTGCATCTCATGCTAAAGACCTATGTTTCGTTTCCTGGCGAAATTACGGAAAGATTTTTAAATGTTGCTTGTAAAATTATTGGGCGACAAAGATCTGATGTATTAACAATGTTTGGGAAATGAGAAAAATCTAATTTCCAAATGGTTTTCAAATGACATAAAATTTTAAATTTCCAGTAAACTCACGATTGAATTGACATGATGCTCGCTGTGGTAGACATCCCATCAGATGTTTACTAATGTAAATTTTGTGGGTTCCTTTTCATATGTTGAAATGTATATTTTGCTGTCTATTTATCATATGTATGATTATAAATATACTATATATATACTATTTTTTTCAACGTTAAATATTGCCATAGGCCTGTAAAGCTCTGTGAGCTCTAAGCTCTAGGCCAACAGAGCCTAACAGATACATGTAGCAGAGTAGGAGGCAAAGAGTGCTCTCTATAGAAGAAGAAATATAAATGTAACAAGTTTTGGCAAACCCAGGTTGGTGAATGAAATAACATAACCAGAAGGCCAGTTCTGTTGAGGCTCCCGGGCCGTCCCCAAGGCTCTGCAAGAAGCCCTGATTCTTACACCCACTCCCCTGCAGTCTTGCCATCGGAAGCAGTAATCCCACCCCAGAGGTTTCTATTTCAGACCCACTGTCAGCCCCTTGGGACTCTCCTCCAGGCTGTCCTTCCTAAGCCACTTGAATCTCATTTCTCCTGCAGCTGATTTTTTTTTCATGATGTTAATTTCTGTGGAACCATCTGGATGTTATTAAGAAAGTGTCCCAGGTCCTCTGAGGCAGCTGGCTGAGGCCTCTTGCCTTATTTCCTGTGTCCTGGATGTCTAAGTTGACTTTCATAAGAAATTTGGAATATTAGCTTAAAAAAAGAAACAGTCAATATTTTTTAGGCGTTGAACTCTTGCAGCTTAATTTTCCCAGCCGGGACTTTGCATTTTGAGTTCCCATCTTTGGCCCTTGCTCTGGGAAAGATGAAACACGTCTGCTTTAAAAACAGAAGGTGCTAATAGTCAGGGGTGAACCAGAAATCCAATTTTCCCCACCTCCCCAGTTAGACTCACAAAACCTCCTTATGTTACTGCTGCTGCTCAGCCATTTCCATACCCCAATCCCTGCTCCAAAGAGAGACCCTCATCTTGGCCCAAAATTAAACACCGGTTAGTTCAACTCTATCAGACTCTCTCCTAGCATCCTTGAGGGAAAACTAATGAAACTAAGACAAAACACAAGGCTGGGCAGATGACAATGATTCCTTGCTTGAGAGAAGGAACCTGAGTAGGTGGGACAACAGAGGACACGAAACAGCCAAGTGGTTTAGGAAGAACCACCCTCAGGAGTAGCTGGGCCACAGCAAGGAAGCTCCCAAGGATGAGTGTTGCTATTCAGTCTACACACAGGGCTGGGGGACTGGCTCTCTTTGCTTCTCGTCTGTCACGCTAACTCATCTTTGGTTGCTGGCCTTGACCATTCGTCTTCCCCAGTAGAGGTGTCCATGCTCAACCCTTTTTCCTTCTTGTTCCTAGTTCTTCACCCACAGCCAACTTGCATCTCATCACCCTTTGGATTTCACCAAATCCAAAGTCAACACTAGGTCTCCAGAAAATTTCAAGACCTCCACCAATGCTATCAAATCAGACAATTCAGTGGGATACCTACTTTTACCTCTGAAGTCAAAGTACAGGAAGGCTTTCTGGGGAGATAAAGCCTGACCATCTGTCTCTGATGCTGGTGGGACCATGAGAAGTCTCGAAGAGAAGCACAGAATTCACTCTGCATTAAGGATTCACTCGGGAAGGAGGGAAGGCTATACGTCACACTCCTTATTTCCTTGTCACAATCTGCAGAAATCTATCATCCCCATCTGGTGTGTAAAAGACACTCACTATCTGGTTCACATTCACCAATCTTTTCAGTTTGAAAAAATTCAAGCTATAGAAAAGTGAAAAGAGTAATACAACAAACCCTTGTATATCCTTTATGGAAATCACCGATTGTTACAATATTACCACACTTGCTTTCTTCCAATACTTTTTCTTTCTGATTCATTTGCGAGTAAAGTAGAAATATCATGACATTTTATCCCTAAATTCTTCATACTTATGTACATCCCTAAATATTTCCTACAAGGTAGAACACACTCCCATATAGCCATAATACTATTATCACATCCAAGAAATCCAACATTAAAAATTATTATCTGATAGCTCGTATTCAGATTTCCCTAACTGTCCCAATGTCTTCACAGCTTTTAAAGTTAAGATGTAATCCACATCTCATAAAATTCACTCTTTTAAAGTGTACAATTTAGATTTTTAATATATTCACAGGGTTGTGCAACCATCACTACCACTAATTCCAGCACATTTTCATCATCTGGAAGGGAACCCAGTAACTGCTTAGAAGTCGCTGGCCCCAGCCCTGAGCTACCACTAGTCTGCTTTCTCTCTCAAAGGATTTGCCTAGTCTGAAAATTTCATAGAAGTGGAATCATATAATATGTGGCCTTTTGTGTCTGGCTTCTTTCCCTTCGCATGTCTTTAAGGTGCATTCATGTTATAGCATGTATTGGTACGTCATTCCTTTTTCTGGCTGAATTATATCACATTGTATGGAAATACCACATTTTGTTTATCCATTCATCAGCTGACAGACATCGTTTCTTCATAGTTTTTTTTTTTGTGTGTTGTATTTTTTTTTAAGCTAGGATACAATCAAAGACTTGTAACTGGAAAAGATACCTGCGTTTGGGCTGCCTGTCACTACCAAATCCAATAAGCAATGATAGCGATTGAATCATTTTTTAATTTTATTTTAATTGCTGTTCTTGTACAGTTTTCTGTCTTTTACTCCCATCCCAGCCCACCGCCCCAACCCTCCCCAGCTCCCTCCCATTTCCACCCCACTAGTTTTTGTCCATGTGTCCTTTATACTTGGTCCTGTAAACCCTTCCCCTTTTCCCCTGAAATTCCCTCCCCTCTCCCCTCTGGTGACTGTCAGCCTGTTCTCAATTTCAGTGTCTTTGGTTATATTTTGTTTGTTTGTTTTGTTGATTAGGATCCTGTTAAAGGTGAGATCATATGGTATTTGTCTTTCACCTCCTGGCTTATTTCACTTAGCATAACACTCTCCAGTTCCACCCATGAATCTTTATGGGTGCTTTATTCAGATGGCCGGTGATCCAGGAAGATAGTGGGTTCATACCCTAACAAACCATCTTCCCTTCTCTTTCCTGGCCAGATCTTTTATAAGGGAGGTGGGGGAGGACAAACAAGGTGCGGTGAGGGCTTTGAGATTCAGAAGCTGCAACATTCCTGTTCTGGGCATTAGCTGTTCCCAAGTGGTGGGGGTGGTCATCTGCTCTCCCTGGAACACAAAAGGCCCGGATGCCTCCAATTTGTCCCCAGGCGGTAATCTCTAGCCAGCGCCCCAGGAGGTCAGCTGTTTTTCCCAGGAGCCAGGATGGGCCTTATCTGTAGTTTCTGAAAAGCTTTAACATATACATTACTTGCTAGACTTATAATTTTTTACCTTAAGCTAAAATTTTTCAAGTCTTGAGTCCTCTATCATACTCTGCATTTACTTGGCATGTCTTTGGTTTCCTTTAATCTAAATTCTACAATGTTAATTCTAGAATATTAATCTAAATACTAAAACATTCTTACTTTTTTTTCTTTTTATCTTTTACAACAGTAAAACTTTTGAAGAATGCAGGTTGATTGTCTTGGAGAATGTCCTTGTGGACTTGTCTGATTGTTTCCTATGATTTGACTCAGGTTAGACACTTTTGGCAATAACACCACATGGGTGAGGCTTTATACTTCCTGTTGCTTCACATCAGAAGGACATAATGTCAGTGTGTCTCATAATTGGTGATGCTAAATGTGGTCATTTGATTAGATGGTATTTACCAGATCCCCCATAGGAAAGATACACTTTTCTCTTTGCATAATTTAAAATAAGTGACATGAATACAAGTGATCTTTGAGGCTGTGTGAATAACTTATTTCCCAACAGCCTTTAACAAAAGGTTTTAGCTTCCAATGATGATTTTGCCTCAGTCCATTATTACAACGGTGTTACAAAACAGTAATTTTCTGACTTTTTCAACTCTATAATTCTTTCCACATATGTTGCTGGCTTTTTGTTTAAAAAAAAAATTTCCTGCTCTAGTGCACCTTTTAAATAACAATTGTAAACTTGTGGATTTTTTAACTTGGTGTGTTATGGTCAATGTCAGTATTGTTGTTGTTGTTGTTATTATTATTTATGCTTAAACTGTCCCAAATTTTAGAAGTGGGAGCCAGTTTGGGCCAGCTCATCTGTCTTTTCAACATGTCCCCATTAGCCTTTAAGCACTTCATTACCTTATGACACAAAAGAGCTCCAAATTATGTATTTTCTCTTCTCTGGACCTTAAATCAACATTTTTCCAAGACCTGGTTTATCTTAAAGAGAAATGGTATTTAGAAACCAGGATTTGGGTGCTAGATGTACTCATTGAAACTGGGTTGTCTCAAATGTTTTTGCCTGAATGACTCATAGCATTTATTTAAACCTCCCATGTGTAAATCATCTCATGATTTCTACCCAGGTTCCAGGTAGCTGGCAATTACTGTTGTATATTCAGTGTGTCCTAAATATTATGGGTATAACAGCTGCCGTATTTGTAGTACTTAATATGTGTGCCAAAACTCTTGGTGTTTCACATGCAGAACTTTGTTAATCTTTGTAATAATTTAATGATGGGGGTGTTACTATGTATCCTATCTAATAAATGAGGTAACTGAGGCAGAGTGGTTAGGTAATCTTTTCAAAGTCACAGAGCTAGTGATGCAGGGTGCAGCCAAGCGGGGGGGGGGGGGGGGGGTGGCAAAAATAGGGATTTGGAATTGGGCCCAGAACTCAGGGTGTCCAGGTAATATTAGAGGGGCATATAAGATGTCCTAACCCCTTCCCCCACAGGTATGAGTTGGGGAAGGGACACATGGAGCAGGGACATGCAGAGATGCTAATCCATGGCATGGTCATTTAACATATCTATAGCCTTTGGCTGGTGGCTTGAATGTGTTAAATAGCTGTGACCATGCTCTGAGCCAGGGGGATGGAAAGGACTCCCCCCAAGACGTGACTGGGGGAGGAACCCCAAGTCACAGCGCCTGCCTGCATGGGAGCTTGGAGAAGATTGGCTCCAGAAAATGCGGACACACCTGCCCAGACTCATGATGGCATTCCAAAAAAACTTGGAATACATAGGAATGCTGGCAGGTGTAACTGATTGTAGGAGGAGTTGGAAATGGGGGTACAGAAGAGATTTGGCACTGGGATTTAAATGGAGACGCGGCAGCCATTGAGGGAGAATCCACGCGCTTTCACCACAGTTAGGACCCTCACAGCCCTGTGAGGGAAAATCACCATGTGGCTTTAGCAGAGAATTGCCACTTGGCTTTGCCAGAGTGGGGACCCCTTCCCCACAGCTTTGGTAGAAGAAGGACCACTCAGCTTTGGGGTGCTCCCTTTGGCTGCGTGGCCTGGGAACAAGAGAGACTTTGCCTGGAAGAAGGGTGAAAGAACTCTTGCCAGTAGGCCATGAGAAGGTGCCACATGGCTTTGGATTAATTAGAGATCCTGCCTGGACGACGACACAGCTGACGATGTCAAGAGCCTAGTTCTCTTCCTTGCAATTACGGTACCCTGAATTAGGGCAGAGGGAGATAGGAAGCACTGTGGGTGTCTGTGGGTATCCTAAAGGACTTTGATATTTTAATGAAGATGTTAAGTCACTACTTTAACTCTGTATAGCATTAAATAAACATTTCCTTTCCTTTTCACAAATCTCTGGCTTTGAGAGGCATCTTTCCATAAGGCAGCGGACAATAACGGGCCTTCTGTTGCTCTGTAACACTAGTACAGTAGTCCTGGCATATCCAATAAATCCCGGGGATAAGTTTCAAGACCCCCCAGTGCACACTCTAAACTAAGAATAGTGCTGAACCCTATATGCATTACGTTTTTCCTCTACATACGTAACTGCGCAAAGTTTAACTTATAAATCAGGCACAGTAGGAGATTAACAACAATAACTCATAACAAAATACACAATTATAACAATATACTTTAATAAAAATTATGGAAATATGTTCTTACTCTTTCAAAATACCTAAAGAGCTGTCACATGCTGTGACCATTACGTAGATCTTAGCAACTTCAACATATGATTTTTTTTCATTCCGTATAGTTGAGCGCTTTCACCTTTTCACTTGAAGGAAGCACTTGATGGCTCCTCTTTGGCGCCCCCAGGTTGCCAGCATCAGTGCTTTTGTGCATCGGGGCCATGAAGGAGTAAAATCAGGGTGACTGGAACCCAGGCACATGATACCACCACAGCTGATCTGATCACTGAAATGGCTACTAACTGACTAACAGGTGGGCAGGGCCTACAGAGTGGAGATGCTGGACGAAGGGCACAGGCAGGACAGAACCAAATGGCACAAAATTTATTGTGCTGCGCAGAACAGAGCACAATCTAAAACTTGTGAACTGTCTATTTCTGGAATTTTTAAATGTAATGTTTTTGTACCTTGGTTGACCTTGAGTCATCGAAAAGGCAGAAAGCAGAACCAAGTGTAAGGGGCGACCACTGTTCAGTAGCAGAGTTATGACTGGACTCCATGGCATCTGACTACAGACCTGTTGAACCACCAGGTGACATTATGGCAAGAACAATCACTATGAGGGAAATATACACATGCCTCGAGCTAGCAATCCACTCCTGGATATATTACATCACATTTGTCAAGTAGGTATGGTCACCATCATCCACTTCTGAGACACAGTGATTAGTGGGTAATCTCAGCTACATCATCTGTGAAAGTGGAATAATGATACTTAGCATGTGTACCACATAAGATTGCAGTAAGGATTAAAGGTACCACAAGCAAAAGTCTTTGCAAGAATTAGGAAGCTCCCTCTACCACAAAGAAGTGGACTTCAAGTCAAACTGGGTGCATCTAAGAATCACCTGGGGGGAGGGGTGTGCGCAGAATTTAAAGTGCAGATTGCTGGGCCCTGCTCCTAGAAATTCTCCTAGAAATTCTGATTTAGTGGCCTGGTGTGATACCCAGGAATCTGAATTTTTAACATGCTTTCAAGTGATTCTGATGTGAGTGGCTCACAGATCACACTTAGGAAAACTTTCATGGAGTCAATGGAAAGACGATGAGAAAAGAGGTGATAAACGCATGTTTAGAAAGCACTTCTACATCTTTTCACATCCATTCCTTAAATCTGATTGCTTTTTCTTCTTTCGCTCTTCCTTGTGCCTTTATCTATTTACCCTTAGTTTCAGCGCATATGTCACTTCCCTAGATGAGGCTTCCCTGACCCTGTGGACACAGCCTGTTCCTCCTGTTACCTGCTTTCATCTCCCCATAGTGCCCATCAACCTGATAACTATATAGCTTCAGTTTGTAATTAGATCCTTAATGTCTGCTTCTCTGGATAGAGCGTAAGTGTCAGAGAGTAGTAACCAGAACCTTGTTGGTATGCCCAATGTCCCAAAATAGGTGGCAATCAATAAACATCTGTTAGATAAATGCACAAATGAAGGCAGAAAAAGTAATACTAACTTTATTACTAAACAAAGATAGGCCAGAATGCAGAATTCATAAATAATGAATACAGAATAGAGTTCATTACTGATGCAAATAATTGGATACCCCACTTCCTGTTTTTATCATCTTTCCTGGGGTCCTTGAAAAGACAGTTTTCATAAAGGAAATTGCATGTTTAATGACAAATTTGGGGACAATCTGCTCAGAATAGGCAGGAATTCATAATGAAATTACGGTCCTCTGCTCAGGCCTCTCCTCCCACTTCCTTTCCCTCCTGGCTTCAGTTGTCATCTCTCCCTGAAGCAGGGCGGCCCCTCCTTCCTGCGTCCTGCCAATTCTCCCTGACCAGGGCCACGAAGGAGACCTGTGGGCCTGGGGAGAGGGGATGTTTCCCCAGGGCCATCGTTAATTGTGTGTGTTCCCTAATTTATGTGTATGTTCATTTGTGCATTTATCTCCATCCTGCATAAGGCCTGTAAAACTCCTTTATGATTTAGCCTCAGGCCAAATATGCATTGAATTTCACAACCAGAGTTTATGCTCATGTCTTCACAGCAAGGTGGGAGGCAGGGTTGTTTTGCTTTAAATATTTGTTTCTTTAAAGTGGCTGCTTATTCTGCCTAGAAAAGCTGCAAAAATACATTTGAAGAGAACAGGAACCATTTCTATGCAGTGATGGGGTTCATGACATACTACCCCAAATATGGCACTTTGGCAAACTGGATATTTCAAGCTGAAGGAATCTGAGAAAACGGCAAAAGTAGGAAAGTCACTTTAACCAGCTCCTTCCTCCTCAAAGCAGGTCACAAGACCTTCCTGCAGAGGTGCTCTGTCTCTCTCTCTGTCTAGAGGAAAGGGACACAGGGCAAGACAGGGACACTGAGGAGGAGCCAGAAACACAGGCCTTGCCTGTTTTCCCCTAGTTTCCTACACTTAGCTCACAGCCTCTGTTCTATCCTACGTATTTCTCCACAACTGTCCACTCTTCGTCCAACCTGGCATAAACACAGGGAACATCAGGTCTTCGCTTCCTTATGAAGGCTCCTGTGTCAGCAGGTCAAATCTAGATTCAGTAAATCTGAATGCTTTTCTCCTATTAATTTGTCTTCATTAGTTTAATTTTCAGACCCAGCAGGGGACCCTAAAGAGAATCGAGAAAAACGTTTTCTCTCCCCTTCTCAAGGTTTCCAGAACTTCACAGCAACTATGAATTTGAGGCAGCAGCATAGCACTGAGTAGGACCCCTGGACACTGACTTTATGTGATATATTTCCATCAGGACCCAGTTCCCAGCACATCAAGGTAAAGAAGGACAAAGAAACAAAGCATTTTTAAATTTTAAGTAAATAAAAGAGCATTTTAGTACCTGAAACCTGCTGACCTCAAAAAAAAAAAAAATGTTAAGAGAAACTGCACAATGATTCTTACAAATCTGGACAAATTTATTTCCTCAGGAAATTCTCTTTGCTTTGGGCACACCCTAAATTCAGGTCTGAGACAGGCTGGTGCCCTTGGTGACCCAGCACCAAGGGTTGGGCTTCAGCCCAATAAACCTCTTTGTTGGAGGCAGAAGGAAGTTGTGGCTCTTTGGGCTCCAGTCCTTGTTCCACTTCTCACTAGCTGAGTGATATAGGATATGGTACTTCCCCTCCATGCCTCAGTTTCCCCAATTATAAGATGAGAATAACAACACGTAATGAGGACAACAGCAGACACATCACAGAATCATTGTGAGGTCTAAATGGAAAAAGCATGTACATGGCTTAGCACAAGGCCTGGAACAGAGTGAATGTTAGCAGCTATTATTTCAGCGTCTGGATTCAAAGAGCTTCTCGGCTTTAAGACACACACCTATGTGATGAGGTCCAGCTCACTTTCTCAAGCCAGTGTAAATAAATCCATGCTGTGGTCAATTGTGCCAGTGTGTGTGGTCATTCAGCTTCTTCTGGGTGTTTTCCAGTTTAGGGAGTTGCCCACATTGTAAGGCTTGCTTCCCAGGGGTAGAAGATGCCTACCCCCACTCCTGGCTTCCCTTGAATATGGAGGGCAGGTGTGTGACCAGTCATCTCCACCAGGCAGAGCCAGGGAGCCTCCTACTTACAAGAGGAACATACAGAGCCCATTTTGTGGTAAGGATGGTGGCCCAGGCATCTGGCGCTTGGGCACAGCCATGAAAGAGGCTCAGGTATCCAGGGCCCAGTATCACAGTGTGACCTGCAGTCTGTGCCTGGCTGTAACCACCCTGGACAGTCAGTCAGTGAAGCTTGGGTCTTGTCCCTGGCCTCAGTCTGATACCCTTAGCCCTCTGGAGAACCTGTGCACTACCTAATTGCCTTTAATAAGTTTCCATTTCTGCTTCAGCTAGCCAGAGTGGGTTTGGGGACTGGAAACTAAGAACCTCCTCAAGGTCCCTGTCCACTGGGTTGGCCAAACACCAAAGCAATGAACTCCAAGAAACCATCACAGCTCTTGTAATTCAATGGAAACTTCAATGTAATGTTTAGTATTACATTGGAGAGAAATGAAGTACTAACTGGGACTTGGAAATCTTTTGTATTAAGGAGATTTTCATCTTTGTGAAGTTTGTTTTAACTTTATCTTCTAATTCTAATGGAATAACAGAGTAGCAGAGGTGGCAAAAGCTTTAGAAACGATGCAGGTTGCCCCATCAGTTTCAAATGAAAAAGAGGAGTACTAGAGAGAAAAAGCGACCTCGCCGAAGTCACACAGCAACTGCTGCCTCGTGTAACAAACACCAGCTCTGCAGTCAGATGCTGGCCCTGCCACTTACTAATTGTGTGATCTGACTCTAGCCATGTAGACTCTACTCCAGTTTTCATGGCCTGCCCATTTGCTAAATGAAGAAAATAACAGTCCATATCTTTCCACGTTACTGGGAAGAGAAAATGAGATAATATATCTTATTTTGAATAGTAACTATTCAATAATCATTAGCTGATATTATTAACTTATCACTAAATAACACATAATATTTAACTAACAAACAAATATTTAACACGATCCACTCTGAGCCAGGCACTGTCCTAGAGGTAGCCAATCTAAAGAAGAATAAGACATTTTCACCTGCCAACAAATAAAAAGTCCAAGACCAGACAACCTCACTAGTGAATTCTACCAAACAATTGAAGAAGAATTAATACCACTCCTTTTCAAACTCTTCCAAAAACACAGAAGAAGAGGGAACATTTCTGGATTCATTTTATGAGGCTAGCATTACCTTAATACCAAAATCAGACAAGGATACAACAAAAAGGAAAATTTCACTAAGGAACGTCGTTGCAAAAATTCTCCACAAAATATTAGCAAACCTGATTCAACAAGACATTAACAGGATCATATTCAAGCATATGAGCTTTAACCCAGGGATGCAAAGACACAAATCAAAATGAAGAATAAAAACCATGTGATCATCTCAAGAGATGCAGGAAAAATTTAGTATCCATTTATGATAAGAACTCAACAAAGCAGGTGTAGAGGAAACGAACCTCAACATAGTAAAGGCCATATGTGACAAGACAAGGATGCTGTCACCATTGTTATTCAACACAGTATTGAAAATTCTAGCCACAGCAATTAGGCAAAAAAAGGACATAAAAGGCACTCAAATCAGAAAGGAGGAAGTAAAACTATCACTATTTGCAGATGATATGATGCTATATATAGACAATCCTAGAGAAGCCACCCAAAACTATTAGAACTAATGAACAAATTCAGTAAAGTTGCAGGATACAAAACCAACATACAAAAAAGTCTGTTGGATTTCTATACACTATTAACAAACTATCAGGAAGAAACATTTTTTAAATCCCACTTATGATTGCATCAAAAAGAACAGAATACCCAGGAATAAATTTAACCAAGAAAATAAAAGACCTTTACACTAAAAACTGTTGGATGTTAATGAAAGAAATTGAAGAAGACTCAAATAAATGGAAATATTCCATGCTCATTAACTGGAAGAATTAATATTGTGGAAATGTGTATACTACTCAAAGCAATCTACAAATTCAATAAAATCCCTATCAAATTTCCAATGTCATTTTTCATAGAAACAAAACCATCCTAAAATTCATATGGAACCACAGAAGACCCCAGATTGCCAAAGCATTCTTAGAAAGAAGAACAAAGCTAGAGGCATCAAGCTTCCTGATTTCAAACTATATTACAAAGTTATAGTAATCAAAAATTTATGATAATAGCATAAAACAGACACATAGACCAATGCAACAGAATAGACAGCCCAAAAATAAATGCATACATACATGGTCAATTAATTTATCACAGTAGAGTCAAGAATGTACAATGGGCAAAGAACAGTCTCTTCAATAAATGGTGGTGGGAAAACTGGAAAGCCACATGCAGAAAAATGAAACTAGACCAGTATCTTACACCATACACAAAAATTAATTCAGGACTTCTGGCCAAGATGGAGGTGTACGTAGACACATTGTGCCTCCTCCCACAACCAAAGTAAGGACAACAAAAATTTAGAAACAAAAAAACAATCAGTACTGACAGAAAATTGAACTGTGTGGAAGTCTGACAACCAAGAAGTTAAAATAGACACATTCATACAGACTGGTAGGAGGGGGCAGAGTCAGTACTGAGCAGAGTCAGCAGCCGAGCAGAGAGGACTTGTGGCAAAGTGGCAGCTGGTGGACCCCAGGCAGGCCCACAAGGCAGCGGTGGGTGGACCCTGAGAGGTGGAGGATTGTGGAGGGGCACAGCACACAAGGTGCCTGGAGGATGGGTGGACCCACATTCACGTGCAGATAAACCAGGCAAAACTGGGGAGCAAGACAGACTGTGAAACCCAGGGTCCCAGCATGGGGAAACAAAGTCTCAAAACACCAATTGAAAACACCTATGCAGGTTGAGGTTCCAGGAGAGACTCCCAGCCTTACAGCAGAGTTTGTTGGAGAGACCCACAGGGTCCTAGAAGGTACACAAACCCATTCACATGGGAATCAGCACCAGAAAGGCTCAGTTTGCTTGGGGGAAGCGGCGGAAGTGACTGAAATCCGGCAGAGAGCAGAGCAAGTGCCATTGTTCCCTATCCGAGACCTTTCCACCAAGTACAGCATCACAACGCAGTGACTGAGATGCCCCACCCAGGTGAACACCTAAGGCTCTGCCCCTCGTATGTAGCAGATGCGTCAAGACAAAAAAAAAAAAAAAAAAAAATGGCCCAAATGAAAGTATAGATC
This sequence comes from Anoura caudifer, assembly GCA_004027475.1. Taxonomy (NCBI): domain Eukaryota; kingdom Metazoa; phylum Chordata; class Mammalia; order Chiroptera; family Phyllostomidae; genus Anoura; species Anoura caudifer. The sequence continues at coordinate 130,324 of PVKU01004337.1, read as the reverse complement.
AAAGCTCCAGAAATAATACAACTAAGTGACAAAGAGATAGCCAACCTATCAGATGCACAGTTCAAAGCACTGGTAATCAGGATGCTCACAGAATTGGTTAAATCTGATCACAAAGTAGATGAACAAATTAAGTCTACACTAAGTGAAATAAAGGAAAATGTACAGGGAACCACTAGTGATGGGAAGGAAACTGGGACTCTAATCAATGGAGTGGACCAGAAGGAAGAAAGAAACATTCAACCAGAAAAGAATGAAGAAACAAGAATTCAAAAAAATGAGGAGAAGCTTAGGAACCTCCGGGACATCTCTAAACATTCCAATATCTGAATTATAGGGCTAGCAGAAGGGGAAGAGGAAGAGCAACAAGTGGAAAACTTATTTGAACAAATAATAAAGGAGAACTTCCCCAATCTGGCAAAGGGAATAGACTTCCAGGAAGTCCAGGAAGCTCAGAGAGTCCCAAAGAAGTTGGACCCAAGGGGGAACACACCAAGGCACAGCATCATTACATTACCCAAGATTAAAATGAAGGAGAGAGTCCTAGAAGCAGCAAGAGATAAGGAGACAGTTACTTACAAAGGAGTTCCCATCAGACTGTCAGCTGATTTCTCAAAAGAGACCTTGCAGGCAAGAAGGGGCTGGAAAGAAGTATTTCAAGTCATGAAAGGCAAGGACCTACATCCAAGATTGCTCTATCCAGCGAAGCTGTCATTTAGAATGGAAGGTCAGATAAAGTGCTTCCCAGATAAGGTCAAGTTAAAGGAGTTCATCATCACCAAGCCCTTATTATATGAACTGTTAAAGGGACTTATCTAAGAAAAAGAAGATAAAAAACATGCACAGTAAAATAACAGCAAACTCACAATTATTAACAACCACACCTAAAACAAAAAGAAAAACAAACTAAGCGAACAAGTAGAACAAGAACAGAGCCACAGAAATGGAGATTATATGGAGGGTTAGCAATAGGAGTGAGAGGAGAGAGGGGGAAAATGTACAGAGAATTAGTAGCATAGATGGTAAGTAGAAAACAGACAGGGGGAGGTTAAGAAGAGTATAGGAAATGTAGAAGCTAAAGAACTTTTAAGTATGACACATGGACATGAACTAAGGGGGAAATGTGGGTGGGAGGGGGTGTGCAGGGTGGAAGTGAGTGAAGGGGGAAAATGGGACAACTGTAATAGCATAATCAATAAACTATATTTAAAAAATTAATTCAAAATGGATTAAAGATTTGAATGTAAGACCTGAAATCATAAAACTCCTAGAAGAAAACAGGTGGTAACCTCCTTGACATTGATCTTAGCAATAACTTTTTTAAATTTGATACAAAAGGCAGCAAAAGCAAAAATAAACAAATGGGACTATATCAAATAAAAAAGCTTTTGTACAACAAAGGAAACCATCAACAAAATGAAAAGGGAAACTACCTAATAGGAAAAAAATATTCACAAATCACATCTGATAAGGGGGTTAATAAAATGTATAAAGAACTCACAAAACTAAATAACAACCAAAAAAATTTTAAATGACTTGAGGATCTGAATAGAAATTTTTCCAAAGACAAACAGATGGCCAACAGACATATGAAAAGATGTTCAACATCACTAATCAGCAGGGAAACACGAATCGAAACCACGATGAGCTATCACCTCACACCTGTCAGAAGGCTGTTATCAAAAAGACAAGAAATAACATGTTCGTGAGGATGTGAAGAAAAGGGAAACTTTGTGCAGTTTTGGTGGGAATATAAATTGGGATGGCCACTATAGAAAACAGTTTGAATTTCCTCAAAATATTAAATATAAAACTACCATATGATCCAGTAATTTCATTTCTGGGTATTTATTCAAAGAAAACAAAAACACTAACTCAAAAAGATATTTGTACCCCTATGTTCACTCTATGTTATTTACAACAACCAAGACATGGAAGCAACATAGGTGTCCATGGATAGATGAATAACAGAGTCCTATATCTGGGCTCTGTTAAAAAATAAAACAAAACAAAATACAAGCTCATACACGCAGAGAAAAGGTTGGTACTGCCAGAGGTAGAGGGTTAGGGGTAGGCAACATGGGTGAAGGTGGTTAAAAGGTACAAACTTCCAGTTATAAAATAAATAAGTCATAGGGATATAATTAATGTACAGCATGGCCATTATAGTTAAAGTTACTACTGCATGTTTGAAAGTTGCTAAGTGAATAGATCTTAAAAGTCCTCATCACAAGAAAAAAAACTTGTAACTATTTGTCGTGATTGATGCTAACTAGACATTGTGATGATTGTTTTGCAATCTATGCAAATATTGAATCATTATGTTTTACACCTGAAACTAATATAATGTTCTATGTGAATTATGCCTCAATTTAAAAGTACAAGGAATAAGTTAAATGGTGCTGTGAAATGGATGAAAACAAAGACAGAGACAGACCGAGCAGTGTGGGAGGGTCTCATGAAAGAGGGTCTGAAGGCTGTGTGGAGTGAGATGAAGAGAAAACAGAAGGAAAGAGGGGTCAAAATGGTGATTATGGAGAATATCTGTGTAAATTCCACTGTGAATGGGAAAGAAATGGGGCAATAACTGAAGGAGAATATGGGTCAAGGACAGCTTTTTTAATGTAATATTGGAGTTACAAGAACACATTTGTCTACTGATAGGGAAAATATCCTTGTCTTTATTGAGTGAGCAAAACTGGATTCAAATGTAGCCTGCCTATTCTCGGCTTCTCTCTCCCTACTCCACATGTCCCCAGAGAGAGGAGGAGGATACATTTCACTGTCTTTAATACAGATAAGGACTGGTTAACTATGCTGTTTATCAATGAGAACAGAATCCCACTGTTCTCTGATTATCAATAGGCACCTTGTGGTCACTGATTTCAACAATTCTATATTTAACACCCTGTGAAGAGTTAACCCTTTATATATGTATGAAAGCTCCTGAATAATAAGATTATTTTCTCCAGGTGATATGGTCAATCAATCCATTCAATGATGACTTATATGGGTCTTTCCTAAAATTCCAAGAGCGATATAGTTTAGTAATAAGAATATAGGATTTGCTGTCACTCAGACCTAATTCAAGTTCACTTCTACCTCCTCCTAATGCTATACCTATTTAAAAAATGATAAATACTAAATCACTAGCCAAATGTCTGTGTGTCTTCTAGATTTCAATAATACATCTGGTTTTCCATTCTTATACTCAATGATTGCTCTGCACCTATCTCTAGGTTATATATACTGTGACCACTTTAAAATCTACCTCATCACTGGAAAACTGTGTGGGCAGGGGACCAGAGACATCCACTCAATATGTGCATTGCAGATGTGAATGTAGTCCATACCTCTGAGGGTTTCCGGCCACCAGGGATCAGTAAATTGCATAAGCAGGTCTGTGCAAAGTCCAAGAGGTTAATAATGAACAACTCTATTTTATCTGTGGCTAGGGAGGTGGACTCAGTGTTATCAACACCAGACAAGCACACAGCAAAGCATTTCCCAAGAGAGAGCCAGAAAGATAAGTCAGAGAAATGCACCTGTTAGAAAGATTATCCTTTTCCTGGGACTTCCTACTGATTTTCCAACAACTGGTCATATTTGTCCACATGAGTCACTCTTTTCCCCTCTGCCTTACTTATCAGAGCTAATAATACTCGGAACAAAGACAAAACTTATGTTTCCCCATGAAACCCATTAAAAGACAAGGTTACCCTCCACATAAGATTTCCCATCTAAAGTCACAGGAGAAGCTCTGAGAGTGATAACTTTGGGTGTCTAGAAATTATGTTGAGAGTCATTTATTCAAAGATTAGATTATCCATCATTCTCGTTTTGGTCTCTGGAAGTTGCCTGAAAATGAAGCAAGAGGGAGAATGTATGTTTCCTAGCAATTTGTATATATTTGGCATTTTATCCTGAGAGGCAAAACCATCATAGTATTGAGACTTCTGGCCAAGATGGAGGCATAGGTGGACACACTGTGCCTCCTCCCACAACAAAAATTAAGGACAACAAGGATTTAGAAACATGAAAACAACCTGAACTGAGAGAAAATTGAACTGTACGGAGGTCTGACAACCATTCATCCAGACAGGTAAGAGGGGGTGGAGTCACGGCAGGAGGAAGTGGAGGTTGGAAGACCCAGGCATCAAGGCAGCTACTGGTGGACCCAGGCCTGCAGGTGGCAGCTAGCAGGCCCCAGGTGCAAGGAGGCTAGCTGACCAGGCAGTCCTACATTTGTGTGCAGATACTCCAGGCAAAAATGGGAAACGAGACAGAACTCGCAACCCAGGGCCCCAGCGTCGGGAAATAAAACTTAAAAACACCGAGACCCCGCCCCCACATACAGCATCACAACCCAGCAACTGGGTTGCCCCACCGGGGGAACACCTAAGGCTCTGCCCCTCACTACATAACAGCCGCGACCAGACCAAAACAAACAAACAAACAAAACAAAAATGGCTCAAACAAGAGAACAGATCAAAGCCCCGGAGCCAATTCATCTAAGCAACGAAGAGATAGCCAACCTACCAGATGCACAGTTCAAAGCACTGGTGATCAGGATGCTCACAGAATTCGCTGATTTTGGTTGAAAATTAGATGAACAAATGAAGGCTACACTAAGTGAAATGAAGGAAAATGCGCAGGGAACCAATAGTGATGGGAGGAAAACTGGGACTCAAATCAATGGAGTGAACCAGAAGAAAGAAAGAAACAACCAAAAAGAAAAGAAGGAAGAAACAAGAATTTAGAAAAATGAGGAGAGGCTTAGGAACCTCCAGAACATCTTTAAACGTCCCAACATCCAAATTATAGGGGTACCAGAAAGGGAAGAGAAAGAGCAACAAGTGGAAAACTTATTTGAACAAATAATAAAGGAGAACTTCCCCAATCTGGCAAAGGAAATAGACTTCCAGGAAGTCCAGGAAGCTCACAGAATCCCAAAGAAGTTGGACCCAAGGAGGAACACACCAAGGCACATCATAATTACATTACCCAAGATTAAAATGAAGGAGAGAGTCCTAGAAGCAGCAAGAGATAAGGAGACAGTTACCTACAAAAGAGTTCCCATCAGACTGTCAGCTGATTTCTCAAAAGAGACCTTACAGGAGAGAAGGGGCTGGAAAGAAGTATTCCAAATTATGAAAGGCAAGGACCCACATCCAAGATTGCTCTATCCAGCGAAGCTGTCATTTAGAATGGAAGGAAAGATAAAGTGCTTCTCAGATAAGGTCAAGTTAAAGGAGTTCATCATCACCAAGCCCTTATTATAAGAAATGTTAAAGGGACTTATCTAAGAAAAGATTAAAAATATGATAATAAAAAGACAGCAAACTCACAGATATTAACAACCACACCTAAAACAAAAGCAAACTAAGCAAACAATAGAACAGGAACAGAAACACAGAAATGAAGATCACATAGAGGGTTAGCAACAGGAGAGTGGGAGGAGGAGAGAGAGGGGAAAGGTACAGAGAATAAGTAGCATTGATGGTGGGTAGAAAATAGACAGGGGGAGGGCAAGAATAGTGTGGGAAATGTAGAATCTAAAGAACTTATGAAACATGGACATGAACTAAAGGGGGGAATGTGGGTGGGAGGGGGTGTGCAGGGTGGAGGGGAATGATGGGGGAGAAATGGGACAACTGTAATAGCATAATCAATAAAATATAATAAAAAAACTTAAAAAACACCATAGTATCAAACTAATAGTGCACTAAAGAGTGAAAAAGAGAAAACAGTGCCTCTCTTACAAATAAAACGTAAGCTTTTGAGTATTCATCTAGTTGTATACCCTGTCCCAGGAAATGGAGCTCCTGTACTCCGGCATTAAGAAATGTTCCTTCTGTGGCCTCTTTAACATTCAAAATGTGCAGACAAGCCTTTGTTACCATCAGCAACTCATCCACATTGCCCTCCACACACACACATGCCAGTATGAGAAACTCAATCTTCCTGCTTCTAAAACATGAAAGGCTGCCTCAGCCCTGTGGTGCCAAGCAGTCTAGGTATCCCAAGAAAGGGCTTGGATCACACTCCACCCAGCCCCTCCCTCCGGGGAAGGGCCTGCTGACAGCAGCAATGGAAAACCACCACCAATGGTGGATATTTACAGGTGAATTATTATTTTAACTGGTCTTCCAGGTTGTAAAATATCTTCTAGGTCTGCAACCACAGTAAACAGCACAGATTCTGCAGGAAACAGCAAAATTGCCCAGAGAGGAGTTAATGCATGAAATATGCAAGATGGTCAAACTGAGCAGAAAACCAGCATGTCCTATGGATCTCCAGCCTCTCTGACTCCTAGCAGTTCATTTTCACCAGTCTAACAAATACTCTCTGGCTCCCTTAGGAGAATTAAAGTGCCTAGAACAATCACAAAAGACAGGGATTTGGGGTTCTTCTCATTTTCATCAGAGGAATGGGTGGGGGCCCTTTAACAGATGAATATAAGAGTGTGTATATAAAAGAGAAACATCATAATATTTTAAACTGGATCCCTTGTAAAAGATGTAATATAGAAAAGGGAAAAATCAGACTTCCTAGTATTGAGGACAGGGTTTCTTGGTGTGTTCTCTGGCCATCTGCATCAAATTCAGCTGGGGCATTCGTTTAAAATACAGATTCCTGGGCTCCCTCCCTCATAGATTCTGATTTAGGGAACTGAGGTGGGTCCTAGGAGTCTGCATTTTCCATATACTCCCCTCATGATTCGTAGGTATGCTAGAGTATGGGAAGAGCTATTATAGGGTTGAGCCTCCTGGAATAAAACAAATAAGATTTCCTTCACCCCTATTTTCAAACAGGCCAAGATTACTGCATAGCACACATGAAGGACACAAAATAAAGGCCAGATTATTCGAACATGAGGTCAGGACAACTGACCAATCCATGTGAAAACATAAAAACCCAGTTACTGCCTCACATCATATACAAAATTAATTCTTTTGAGTAAAAATTCTAAATGTGAAAACTCAGCTATCCTTTACTTTTAAAAGGAAAAAAATTATTTTTACTTCATAGTAGAGTAAGATTTTTTGAACAAGCTACATACAGTACAAACTATAAAGGAATGACATTAATTTGGCTACATCAAATTTTAAAAATTCTTTATATAAAACACGCAAAATATAAAAGACATACAACCAACTGGGAGAAGATATTGGAAACACTCAGATCTGATAGAAGATTATTATCCATATTTAGTAAAGAACTCCTACAAATCAGTAGGAAATAGATAACCTAATATAGGAATGGACAAAGGATATATCATGCAATTCACTGAAAAGAACACCAAATTGCCCAATATGCAAATGAAAAGATGCTCAATATCACCAACAATCCAGGAAATGTAAACATTTAGAAAATTAGATATTATTTTAATACACATCAGATTGGAAATATATTTAAAATCTGACATTGTTTTTGAGACTGTTAAGAAATGATAGCTCTTATACATTGCTAATCATATTATAAATTCATTTAATCAGTTGGGAGAGCAATTTCTTAATGTCTAGTTAATTCTAAAATGTACATTATGATCCATCAATTCTATTTCTAGATATTTAACAAAGAAAACACCATATGCGTGCGCAAGGAAATGTGTATAAGGATGTTCATTCTGGCATTGTTTATGAGTACATGTAAAAATTGGAAAATATTTCCCTTAAAGGCCAAAATATCCATTAATAAGGTAGTGGGTAAACAAACTACGCTATATTCATATACTCCTATATGAACATATATTCTTATATATTCCTATATTTGTATAGGATTATGAGCAACAGTTAAAATGAAGTTAGTCTTTTAACTAACAGAGGTAAATCTACAAAACATAACAACAAAATAAAATCATATTTCCAAAGGCTATACAAACAATAATACCACTTAAGTACATTATTAAACACAAGTAGTATACATTAATATGTGAATTATTAACTGTAATGAATAGTATAGAGCATGTGTGTGAATGGTGCACATCAACATTCAGTTAATAGTTTCTTCTGGGCAAGACGGGGAGCACTTTAGCTGTAATGTTTCATGTCTTAAAAAAATAATGATCTGAAGTGAGTATGACAAAATGTCAACACATATTAACCTGAGTGGTAAATAAATGAATATCTTTATAGTCTTTGTGTAGTCTGAAACATTTCATAATTACAAGAAAAAATAAAAACAAAACCCTAATCAGCCACAACAGTGTTAGTAGGTTAGGCTTAGACTGGCACCTGTGGTCCATTACAGCCCTGTGATCCATGGAAGGGAGCCAGGCAGGGGACCTCTGTCACCAGTCTTTTCATGGAAACATGGTGGGAAACAGATATAAAGAGATTTTTACAAGGGCTAACTTCTATAGGTTTACGTTAAAGCAAAGTAAAACAAGTGGAATTCATTATGTACAGGGAAAGCATGATAGTGATGACCGCACATGTGAAATGATGTGCTGATAACAGGCATTTTTAGCAGAAGATAATATTGTTATACTTTTACTTATTAAATAAATCTGTCATGAAGATTTAGTTTCATCAGAGAAAAACCAAAGAAATAAAAAGAGATGTGGACACCTCATTAATGTGTAACCTGGGAAACTAAGAAATCCTTTGTGATATCCTGAAAAAATACATTTGGTTGGGTCACAGACTGTCAGAGGTTGGTCTCCGAGAAAATCATATTCTCAACTTCCGGCCAAGATGGAGGTGTAGGTAAATACATTGTGCCTCCTCCCACAACCAAAAGAAGGACAACAACAAATTTAAAAACAAAACCAACCAGAACTGCCAGAAAATCGAACTGTATGGAAGTCTGACAACCAAGCAGTTAAGTCCAACAACCAAGAAGAAACATTCATCCAGACTGGTAGGAGGGGCAGAGATGGGCAGCCGGGCAGAGAGGACTCGCAGCTCATGGAGCGGGTGGTCCCACATTTGTGTGCAGATAAACCAGGAGGAAGAAGTGGGGAGTGAGACAGACCATGCAACCCAGGGTTCCAGTGCGAGAAATAAAGACTCAAAGCCTCTGACTGGAAAAACTTGTGGGGGTTGAGGCAGCAACAGGAGAAACTCCCAGCCTCACAGGAAAATTTGTTAGAGACCCACAGAGTCCTAGAACGTACATAAACCACCCACCCAGGAATCAGCACCAGAAGTGTCCACTTTGCTTGTGGCTACCAGCGGAAGTGATTGAAAACTGGCAGAAAGCAGAGCAAGTGGCATTGTTCCCTCTCGACCCCTTTCCCACATACAATGTCACAACACAGAGATATGGGTTGCCCCACCCTGGTGAACACCTAAGACTCCGTCCCTTACTATGTAACAGGTATGCCAAGACAAAAAAAAAAAAAAAAAAAAAAAAAGGCCCAAATGAAAGAACAGATCAAAACTCCAGAAAAAATACAACTAAGTGGTAAAGAGATAGCCAACCTATCAGATGCACAGTTCAGAACACTGGTAATAAGGATGCTCACAGATATGGTTGAGTATTGTTGCAAAACAGAGGAAAGAGTTAAGGTTGTGAAAAGTGGATTAAAGGAAAATATACAGGGAATCAACAGTGACAGGAAGGAAACTGGGACTCAAATCAATGGTTTAGACCAGAAGGAAGAAATAAACATTCAACCAGAACAGAATGAAGAAACAAGAATTCAAAAAATATGAGGAGAGCTTAGGAACCTCTTCCAGGAAATAGACTTTCAGGAAATTTAGGAAGCTCAGAGAGTCCCAAAGACTTTGGACCCAAGGAAGCACACACCAAGTTACATCATAATTACATTATCCAAGATTAAAGATAAGGAGAGAATCTTCAAAACAGCAAGACAAAAGGAGACAGTAGCCTACAAAGGAGTTTCCATAAGACTATCCACTGATTTCTTAAAAGAAATGTTACTGGCAAGAAGGGGCTGGAAAGAAGTATTCCGAATCATGAAAGGCAAGGACCTACATCCAAGATTACTTTATCCAGCAAAGCTATCATTTAGAATGAAAGGGCAAATAAAGTGCTTCCCAGATAAGGTCAAGTTAAAGGACTTCATCATCACCAAGCCCTTATTATATGAAATGTTAAAGGGACTTATCTAAGGAAAAGAAGATCAAAAACTATGAACAGTAAAATGACAACAAACACACAACTATCAACAACTGAACCTAAAAGAAAACAAAAACAAACTAAGCAAACAACTGGAACAGAAACTGAATCATAGAAATGGAGATCACACGGACGGTTTTCAGTGGGGAGGGGGAGAGGGGAGAATGGGGGAAAAGGTACAGAGAATAAGAAGCATAAATGGTAGGTACAAAATAGACAGGCAGAGGTTAAGGAATGTAGAAGCCAAAGAACTTATACATACAACCCGTGAACATGAACTAAGGGCAGTGAATGTGGTGGGGGTGTTCAAGGAGGGGTATAAAGGGGGGAAAATGGGACAACTGTAGTAGCATAATCAATAAAATACATTTTTGAAAAAAACATATTCTGAGACCCAGAGGGCTTAATCTAGTCCTGGGCAAAAAGTTTCCTTTGAGGTCATGGCCAAAGGGCTATTAGATTAATGAGAGTGTCTCCTTTCCTGGAAATCTTTGAGAATAAACAATAGTCATGAGTGAGTGAAATGCTGCTTGAGAAAAGGGAATTCTGGGTCAGAACCTAGTATAGAGTAGATGCAGGGTGAGCATTTGTGAAACTTACAAAACTGATTAGACAAGTAGAGGACAACTTAGACAACCAGATAAAGATTCTTTTAGTGAAATTCTATCATCACAGACTACACTTACTCTTTCCTCTGTTACTTCTATTTTAACCCCCATTTTCTCCACTTTCCCTTTACCTTCTACTGATGCTTTTGTTAACCTGGTCCTGAGGATTACTTAATCAGGTTTCTAAAGCTAATGGAGTGATTTTAAAAAGCATTATAGTCAGAAAGGACTTTAATTTTGTAAAAGAACTTGTCAATATCAACCCAACAGTCCCTCTCTAATGCAGGTATCTGGAAGACCAGCTGCATCAGGGAAGATGGGCCTCTCCCTTGTCCTAGAGGATGAATCTTTACCAGTCAAAGTCAAATACAGTAGGATTCCTCATGCCCGGGACTGTTCTAGGAACAGCATTGTTGCAATTCTGGCATATAAGACAGGAAGGAAAGTCTACTAAGAAACTCAGTTTGTCCTCCAAGATGAAAAGAAACAAGGTCATTCCCTTTCCTGTTTTTCCAATGGACTGTGTGAGATGACACCCTTCCCTACTGCAGCCATTCTGTGATATGAGGATGAATGGAGACCGGCAGAATGGAAAGATATGAGGAAACTGAGTCCTTGATGCTATCATTAACCAACCCTGAAATAGCCTTACCCTAGAGTTTCTTATTAAACGAGATACTAAAATGCCCTAGATATTTGAGCTACTTTTAATTGGGTTTTTAGTTTCTTACATCAGGAACCATCCTAACAGCTACCTCCAACCCAAAGCAATGGTTACCAGGTTCCATTAGGTGAGCTCTTAGTCAAAAGCTTCTCCACGGAGAAAGTCCCCTTTAAAACTGGGGTCATTGGGCCAACAGAAATTCATTACTTGAAGATTTTCAATCTCAAATCTCTTGAGCAGCATTTTAGAAAGCCAACAATTTTGGTAAGCATTCATTCACTCAACAAATATTTGAGTATCAACTCTAAGCCAGGAACTATTTTAGAAGTTGAAGAGTGTAATGGTGAACAAGATAGGCACAGCCACTGTGTGGGGCAACAATGATAAATAAGTAAAGAACTAAGGTGACTTCAGAGAGTGGTAAGTGCTCTATAGGAAAGAATCCCAGAATGCTCTGATCCAGCAACTACTGGGGTGCAGCACCATTGCTGGACAAGTGGTGGTGCCGGTCTTTCTGAGACAGTGACATCTGACTGCAAGTCAGAGAAGGGACCAGCACACGGGGATCTGGGGAGAGGAGGTCCCAAGCAGAGGAGGACCGTGTGCAAAGACCCTGGGGAGGAAATGAGCTTGGGGGACTTTAGGAACAGAAAGAGCGTGGGAGTGTCTGGAAAGGCATGAAAGACACAGACTGCTGGTAGTCAAGGTTGAAGTCTGCAGGAACCAGTTCAGGTAGAGCCTCAAAGACCCGTGGCAAGGAGTCTGCATGTTATTCTCAGTACAAAGGAAACCCACTAGTGCCTTTTCAGGGAGGGCGTGACAACCCATGATCCAAATGCAGTCTGCCTTCTGGTTTGAAAATTCAAAAGGGCCATTTTCTCTCTTTCTCAGCAGGGCAGAGCCCTAAACACCAACTCACAGTGCCCTGGGTGCAGCCTGAGTGGAGGGACCACAGGAAGGTGGCTTGAGGCTCTCACTTTGGTCCTATCCCACACAGCCCATTTGGGAGGCTGGCTCATTTCCATGATGGAGAAGTAAAACCTGACATATTAAATAGTTAAAAAAAAAAAACAAAAACTCACTTCTTCAAGGTCACTGCCCTGTTGCAAGCCTCACAGCAAGCAGCAAAACTTTCTTTAAAAAAAAAAGTAGGTCAGGGCTCTTCTGCCTGGTAGTGCACAAGAGTGCTGGGCAAACTCCAAAAGCACCCGCTCTACTTGGAGGTCTCTATTGAGCAATTTGAGTGATGTCAATACTAAGGTCTCCAAAAGCCATACGGTTTCTGAACCTGACCTCACCCGTGGTTTTCCTGGTAACTTTTTAAAACCATTACTTCCTGCCCTGTGCTTTATTTATCCCACATGTTTATTTTCTATCCAGTCTATTCTGAAACAGAGCTCTGTGTGAATTTCCAGGTCACTGCGTCCCATCAGGGCAAACTCAACAGATGTGGGATGAGCTGGAAGATAAAACAGGCCATCGTCTTCACTGCTGAGCACAGGCTGCCACCGCTGAGCGGGTTCTTGTTCTCGGGCTAGCCAGGGAGAATCAGCGTCTGTGATCTGTGCAGTCGGTCTTCCTTCTCTGAAGGGCATCCTGTGGGCAGGGCAGGTCCCTCCAATCCCCACCGCCAAGGGCGTCTCTTGCCGTCATTTCAACATGAATATGGAGGTCCAAGAGATGTCCACAGATTCCTGAGAAGCCTGCTTTAATTTCTTTTATTCTTCTGAGGGCACCAGCAATTTCCTTCCATTTAATTCATTCGTTGGGTCTCCTGGCACTGTCCACTGTTGTCATGGCAACAGGGACCAGCAATGCTGCTCTCCGAGGTTAATGCACCCTATGGCCCACTGCCCACCAGCTGAAGCCTCATCACCAACAGCCCTGCCTGCACTGTGCCAGGATGCTGCCCGAACCCTGCCCCCAGTGGCCTGGCACCACCACAAGGCCAAATGCCAGCCGGAGTTTCAGACAAGATTGATGTCCCTTGTTCCTCTACCAGATCCCAACAAATGCAAATAAAATAAAATAAAATAATAAATAAAATAAAATAAAATAAAAATAAACAGGACCAAAATTTAAGAACTCCTTAGGAAACCTAAAACCTAAACTCAGTTTTGCTACTACTAAAATTGATTTTTCATGCTTCTGAAACCACAAGCAGAAATTTGGTTTTGGTTGTGGGATGTTTTCTGTGGTGTTTCCTCTTCCGCCTAGGAAATTCATGCTTCAGCATCTTGTTCGAGTTGCACTATGTTAGGAGGTTTGCATCTATGATGGTGGTGGTAATGGAGGGAGTATTACTGAAAACTACTGGAATGTAAGTACAATCAAGGAAAAGGCCCCTCTTTATCTTCATTATTATTTTACTGTATTCCCACACCTTAGAACAGGGCAGCTGGCACACAGTAGGCCTTCAGTACAATTTTGCTAAATTAATAACTAACAATCACTAAGCTCTTACTTGTTCCAGACACTGTAGCATTTTCACACACTTGTCTCAGCTTTTATTACAGAATTACTGTCAAGTATAATAAACCACTTAGTTTTCTAACTACAAGTGAGGCACTGCCCTAAGCATTTTACATATGTTAACTAAATTGATCCTCATGACAAGCCTAGGTAGGTTGAATGGTGATCCCTAAAAAGATATGACCATGGCCTAACTCCCAGAACCTATGAATGTGACCTTACTTGGACAAACTGTCTTTGCAGATTTAATTGAAGGTCTTAAGATGAAATCATCTTGAATTATCCAGACAGGTCCTAAATCTGGTGACAACCATCCTTATAGAAGTCATAAGAGGAGAAAACACGGGGAAGAGGGGAAGGCCATTGGAGGACAGAGGTAGAGACTGGAATGATGCAGTTGTGAACCAAGGAATGCCTGAAGCCACCAGAAGCTGTAAGAGGCAAGGAAGAATTCTCCCCAGAGCCTTTGGAAGGAACACAGCCCTTGGACATCTTGACTCTGGACTTCTGACCTCCAGAACTGTGAAAGAATAAGTGCCTGTTGTTTTAAGCCACCAAATTTGTGGTGATTTGTTACAGCAGCCTCAGGAAACTAATACAAATCCTATCTGTTTTTCCAGATTTAGAAACTGAGCACAGAAGATAAAGTGACTTGCCCAAGTTCACATAGTCAGTAAGTGGCAGAACTGGAATTTGAACCCAAGCAGTCTGGTGTGATGTCCTTGCTCTTAACCGTTACACTAATTCCTGAACATTTACTACCTGTCATGTGTGTCAGATGCTAGGGATACAGCTATAGACAAAGGAGACGCAGGTCCTCATGAAGCTTATGTGGGAAAGAGGGGTCAGAGAGAACAAATCAGTTGTCTCAGGTCACACGATTAGCGGAGCTGGGATCCGGACTTGAGTATCCTTACTCTAGAGCCTGCCCTCTACTCTCCAATACAGAATAGGAACCCCTGACCTAGATGCCCTCTGTGACCTATAATTAAAAGACAAAAAATGGGGAAGTGTGGTAAACTTCAGCAGCTGACCCCTTTACGTCTGAGTAAAGTCCCTTGTCAGCAGGGTTCCCTCAGGCTGCCTTGGGACTGGGGAGCCAACTGACCTACCACGAGGCAGAGGCAGAGACCCTCTACTGCCTCTGCCATGAGGATGGCCCAGCCTCTGGGGGAAACTTGAGGAGCTGGTTAACAGCAGCACTGGCTCTCCAGATTGCAGGCAAGCTAAGACATTTGACTTAACTCCTTCAGCACCAGGGTCAGGTCTGCTCCTGGGTTTGCAATGGAATAATCTGAATTCCACCTGGAGAACAAAATTACTTATTAAGTGAAACCAGACGTCATTCCCTAGGTCCAAGAGTAAAAGCTTTGAGTGGTGCATCTGTACTTTCAATGAAGCAGAGATGTTGTGTCCTGGGACTTCCAACACCTAAAGACAAACACATTTGAGAGGATGAAGGTGCCAGAGAGGGCCGGAAAAGTGTTTTTAAATTTTTTCTTCCCTGGAGAGAAAAATATGAAAAAAAGAAAAAGGTTGGTAAGCCTGAATCAAGGTGGTCAAATTTTCTTTTTTGAATGGAATTTAACTAGATCAATTGCAAAAACTAAGAAGGCAAAGGAAACAGAATGAGGTGAATAAAAGAAATAAATAAAAAGGGAAAGGGTAGAAAAAGTAAAAAGTGATGGGGAAATCAATTCATAAAAGAGTAAGAAAAATATGAGGATGAAGTGGAAAGGGGGACAGTGAGAGAAGATAAGATGAGAATCTAAGAGAGAGAGAGGGAGAGAGGGAGACAAAGAGACTAAAATCAAGATGGGCAACCAGAGGAGGAGGAGTAGGGAAGAAAGACAGTTATTTTCTGTGTCCATTTTCCAAATGACTCTCCACCTGGGGCTCCAGCCACCCCTCCCTTTAACAGTTGCTCAGGGTACTGTCTATCAGTCTATTGAAGAGGCAGGAGGCTATCAGTTTACAAGAAGAGAGGAAGCAGAGGAAGAGGAAAGAAAGCAGACAAATTACTAAATGAGGAAGCCAATTATCCAGTGTACCATACTTCAAGCTGTCAATAGGCTGCTATTCTTCAGGCACCTTTGAGCAAAGTAGGACTTAGAACTCTAGAGTTTGCTGCCATCTGGCCTCTCCAGTAAGATAATCTACATAGACGTTCCCCCATCCACATCCCACTGCCAGCAACCTGACTGATATTGTTCCAAATCAGGAACCACCATTAAAGTGCTGCTGGGTCACAGGATCACAAAAACGGAAGAGGCCTCCAGATAAAACAGCCCAGGAGCTGTCTGGGGTTGTCAGCATAACAAACATCCAAACCTGTAGAGAATTTTTATAAATTTATTTGAGCCAAACTGATGACAATTGCCAGGAAGCAAAATCTCAACGGGTTGAGAAAATGCTCTGGGAAATGGCAGTTTTACCACTTATTTCATACATCAGAATCAAAGTGGGAAATGGAAGGGGGTTACATGAACCCCAGTGGTGATAGACTTGGGAGGCAGGAGGAAGTAAAGTGGGGAAATCTCTGGGATTGTATAAAAAGTAAAATGGATAGCTATATACTTCTTTTACATGTTAAAAATTAACAGGATAATAATAACAACAGGGGTGTTCTGTGGTCTGCGCTCTGGAGCAGTGACTGTGCCCTGAGGGGTCTGGAGAAAGGATATTACCCTGACTTTCCAAAGGAATGTTATCATAGATGCAAAAAGACAATAAACAGGCTGTTAGGGTAAGGACTGACCTTTGTCAGGGACAATACCAGCCTAGGACACAACTATCTGTTTTAATGTCAGACCATCTTATGTGGTTACATTAGGTCTCTGTGTTTGTGAGACTTGCCACACAGGCCTCCCCTGAGCTTATCAGATTTAGTACGTGGCCCTTTTCTGTCCACAGAATTCCAATTTGAACTGACTCCAGGGCTGACGTGGATTCTTCCACTTACTTCTCTGATGGCAACAAGCCCACAGCCATAGACGTTTGCTTCCATCAAGACGCCACGGTTGGTACAAGGTGAAAGATCTTCTGTGACTGTCAAGGTTGGTTCATGGAAGGCAGCTCAGCACCCAAGTACCTTAATGGACACAGCATTCTTTATTTTCACATAACACCCTTACAAATGTTGACATAGAAAGAGATGAATACCACCTCATCTCTCCACACATGCGGACACCGACATGCCTGCACAACAGTGGCCCCAAACAATTGGATGTGGGGAGGTGAGGGCAGAGAAAGGTCAGACAGAGGACCAAGATGTCTGGGAAAGAATCCTGTTAGTCTGTGGCAGGTTCCAGTTTGCAAGAAGTATGAGTTATAGAGGAGGGCTGGGGCATAGGCAAAGAGCAGCTGATGGTTATACAACATCCCCATCTTGAGTAAGCAACAAAACATACTCCAGCAGTGGAGGCTTCTGCAAAGTTTACACTTATCATTTACTGTATTTTTTTGTTGTTGTTGTTGTTCTTGAATAAAGTCCTAGGACATGGTTGACTTGAAGGAAGACAAAGAATGTCAAGGAAGAGAAGACGTCAGGTATGCGGTGATAAGTGTACCTGTGGGATAAAAGCTGCTGACCTCTCAGTGACTACTACACCCTTAAGTCCCTCTCAAAGCAGAAGTGGCCAATCAGCTGTCCCCTCACCAGCATCTGCATCATTCTATAAAGGACCCTCTTCTCTACAGAGAGTGATGACTGTAACTGTGGAGAACATTAATAGAGACTGATACACCCACTCTCATGCTCTACAAGGGAAAACTATGAGTCACATTCATGGTTTCTATAACAACGTCTCTCAGAGTGAGGCCCGTGGACAACCTGAGTCAAAATCACCAGGGGGACTTATTGAGAATATAGATTGCTGTGTCAACATTTCAAGGGAGTGGGGCTCAGGAATGTACATTTTTAAAGTAGCTCTGCTAGGGAGTCTTATGCTCTCCCAAGTTTGAAAACCATTCTTCCATTACCTACCACCTCTGGAACTCTTCCATCTTTCTTTCTTTCCCTTCCTCTGTTTCATGAATTCTTTTCTTCTTTTCTCCCTCCCTCCTCCCCCCACCCCCACCAACCATCCATTACAACCTTCATAGGAGGCACTACATTAAATGCTAAAGGGTTATAAACACAGAGCTCACACTGGAAATGGCTGTGTCAAGGAAACAAACGTTCACCAGGTAATGTGTTCCTGGAGCTCTGCTCTAAAACCTCACATTGATCCATGAGAAGATGCGCTGGACTCCCTTTTGTGAAACGTAGTAGTTCTAAAATATATTTGAGATGGTCAACACACTAACCATCACAAGCAAGACCGAATCACTTTCACAGGCAATTGCTTCTGGGCCAACATGTATCAACCCAAACATATTCACCAAATTTGCTCTGCACATTGTTCTTATTTATTTGATTGTGACTTACAAAGCATAGCCATCTTCACTCTTGGCATGACTAAGAAATAACTGTGCTTAGGTCTATGCCTAAGGCGTAACCATCTGAATAAGTTAACTGCTGGCAGGAGAAATGTGCTGTGGTGGCCAGGGACTTCTTACACGTGGGCAGGAGTTCCTCCTGAGCCTACCATTATTCACTCAAAGGCAACAACAAGAAGGGAGTGCTAGAAATGGCTTTAGGGAACTGATTTGGAGACGGTCATGAGATAGTTTTCTTCATCCTCTCTTCTCATGGCACCATGTTCCAGGTGAAAGGAATCACAGTGGTTCTGAATTACATTCTAGCCTAAATATTGATCCCAGTCCCTTGTGTCAGGCAATGTCAGCTAGTTATTACTCCATGTTTGGAATAGACACTGATATACAGAGTCTGGCACAAATAATGCCCCCTTTTTTTATTACAAAATTATAAGCATGTAATTCTGTAACCTAACAATATCATATTCAAGCACACCATATGACATTTTAGATGAAATGTTCAAATTAAAACTATAAATTATTACATCCATATCATTACCCCACCAACCACATGCAAGCAGGTCTTACTTCTGTACTTTATCATTATCCCATTGAACTGAGAAGTCTCCCTCTGAAGGGGAACTCATTCCTGCCATTCCAAGTTGGTCTCCATCTTTCTGTGACATCTCAGCCAGCCTCCAGTTATGCTCCCCATTTTTCCTCCAACTTTGCGTGACTTCAGGAATCTATCACTGTCCTTCCTGGGTTCCTGGTCTCCATCTCTTTTTCTACCACAGTGTCCTTGATCCTTCTCCATCCTCCTTCCCTGCACCTTTTCAAACAGCAGAGGCTCCCAAATGAGAGTAAAACAAACTCCTTGTCCAGGTTAGCCATGTATTTCAGTTCTACAAATATATTGGGAAAAAGATCTCCAAGAATCCCATGTCAACCATAAACCATGCTTAGGAGGAATACTGGTTTCCTCCTGGATGAAGAAAAGGAAAAGGCAAACACATAAATGCACACCATGGAAGGTTCAGGAGATGGTATAGCAATGTGATTTCAGCTCTGCCAATCCAACTTAAACAAGAGAGGAATGGACCAGAAGGAAACCATGTCTGATAACTATTAAAAAATTCCTCTGCTTGGTAAGAAACAGTTTGTTTCCTGTGAGGTGGGAAGCTGTGCATGCCATCAGTTGATACAGCAAATCCAGCTTGGGAAGGAATCTGTTGGTCCTATAATCAAATGCTATCAGATTTCTGCCCATTTGGATTTTGGATAAAGCTACCTATCACACTAGTTTTTCAAATTGTGTTCTAGGTTGTGTTCCACACGTGTCTGTCTCTTCCACTACCTCTGGTCCCTGCCTATATATTGGGGTGTCAGATCAAGAAGAATAACAAACAAAAATACTCAGAAAGCTAAAACCACAGGCATAGCACAGTAGTTTCCAAGGGTTTCCAGGTGCTCACGCCAAGGCAGAAGATGAAAATGGAAAAAGAGAGGAAATCACTTAGCCTCAATACAACTGTCGACCACATCAGGTTGGCCTGAAATCTAGCAACAAATTATGTTGACTTTGGCAGTAACCAAATATTTGAGCCAGAGAAATGCCTTTTCCAGGGAGACATTTTCATCTTCTCTCCATTCTCTTGATTCATACAGAGTAATTTCTCAGAAAATTCTCAGCAGCTGATACACATAATAAGGAAACCCTCCAAAGACTGACACTCTGCATTTTTAGTGACTCCAGCTAAATGAGAGACCTCACAGCTCTTGAGTTCTGCATCATTTCTAGTTGCTTTGGTTGGCCATCTCTGGGATGCGCTGTCAACATGAGCCAACACATGGGCCAACTCTTGAATCTCTTCTAATAAAGCAGACCCAGGAAGCAACCTTAAAACCAGGATGTGACATGTTTTCAGTAATAGCAAGGAGTGGGGGAGGGGTTAGATGAGGACTCTCCCCAATTTATAAAGAAAATTCTGAGTTTTTAGAAAATCTTGTCTATTATAGATCTCAGCCTTGGACCTTCTTAGGAAAAAACATAGAAGTATCAGAAGAAGGATGAGTTTAGGGCTCACCGCCTGTGGACAGGTGAGGAGAACATTCCCATGTATAACTGGGGAAGAGGGAAAGCAGGCACTGCTTCCCACCATCTTGGCCCACAGCTCCTGGTCCCAACCTCCTCTGTCAGCTTCCCGTCAGGGGGCTCTTCAGAATGACTAATAATGTCATCTTCATCATCCTTACCCACATTTTTTAAGTTCATTTTTAAAATTTATTGATTGATTTTAGAGAGAGAAATATCGCTCCACTGCTCTACCCATCTGCACACTCACCAGTTGCCTCCTGCATGCACCCTGACTGGAGATCGAACCTGCAACCCAGGTGAATCAGGATGATGCTCCACCAATTGAACCAGCCAGCCAGCACCTCATCCTCATTTTTGAGTTCTTACTATGTGCTTGGCATTATGTTTAATATACATACATTGCTTCATTAATCTCACAATACAGTTACAACATGGACACCATCATTGTCAGCATTTATTGTCAGTGCTCAAAATTTCAAAATGATAACCCAGGTCACAGCTCATATGTAATAAAGTCAGGACACAGAGTCACATCTTTAACTCCAGAGCCTGCGTACTTCACTAGAATAGAAAGAAAGGAGGTATTAGCTCAATTCACCACGTACAGGTTGCACTGAAGTACAACTGAACAAAACATACTGAGAGGTTCAAACATTTGGCCTTCACATACAGTAAGCTAAACCAGGCTCGGTGGTACAGAAATTTTTATTGTAATTGTAGGGATTTGGGTATGTAAGGCGAGAAATTTGAGCACACAGATTCATTGAATTAAAAAGAAAAAGAAACCATTATTTTCTTTAGTGACATAATGTTGGGGAGCCTTCTCTTTGAAGGTTTCTGGGACTGGACAGGAATATGAAAGGCTAGTTGATGAGAGGCCTATTAAAGAATTCCCCGGGCATTCAAAGTTTTGTGTCAGTAAACTGAGTTGCCTAAGAGACATCTGTCAGAGATGACTAAAGAAGATGGAAAACTCATAATAACATGTTCTTTGATGCCATCTTTGAGGACTTTCAAGAATCTGTAAATGGTATTGTTAGATGTGATCATAGAAGAGTGTTCACTAACAGTAAAAAAAAAATACACACACATATGAAATCTGCATTTATCACAATCTTTCAGAAGATCAGTGAAAGGAAAATATTCCCATCACTAAAACTGCCGTACCTGTCTCTTCAGCACCAAGCTCCTGGAGCGGGGGTATGCAGCCTGGCATTTACAGAAATGGTGAGAAATGGTAACCCACTCATTTGCTATTTACATAGATAATATATGAATATTATTATTTCAGAATCCTTTGAAGAGTCTGAGGATGTTAGTGATGGGATTATTAACTGGGGCCACAAATGATTTGCAGACCTAATGTTGGGCAGCATAAGGCACCAAAAAAGTTAAGGCAATTTGGTGCACAGCATAGAAAGCCAACATGCCTTAGGTTGAGAAGAGATCACCAATTTATATAGTCATATACATGCACATACTTTTAAAGGCATATCAAGGTCTGTGAGGCCACACACCAAATCGAAAATCTCAGATTTTCTGGAGAGTGTGGGGCAAGGGTCCTGGGATTCAGACTAGTGGTTAAAGGAGACTTCAGTTCTATCTGAAATTTTCTGACATTGTTTATTAGAACAATGCATTTATGCATTACATAAAATTATAAATAATTTTAAGATGTTTCAATAAATCCAATAGGTCTTTGCTAGCAATGAGACCCCTCCCCTTTAAAATAAAAGAAACAAAACCAAGTAACTCATAATAATATAATAATAACATAATAACATAATTTCTCCATACACTCATTCAACAAGTATTTCCTGAGGGCCTATACGTGCAAAGCTGTGTTCTATAACTAGTCTCTCGTCCTGGCACAGAGCCTCCTGCTCTAGTCTCTTCATTCCCTAAGCCTCCCCATCGTTCCTCTCCTAACCCCAAGCTCTCTCCCACAGGGGTCCCCTGAACTCATGAGTTCTGGTTCACAAACTCTCACCTGGGCCCCAGGTCTCTCAGGGAGCCATTCTTCCAGGCACTCAGCTCTTCCTCAGCAAGTCTTAGCATAACCTTCAGCCCCCAGGCACCTAACTACATTTACTCCAGCCCTGATCAGATGGGGAACATTCCTGAGTCTACAAAGGTTAGGAATGGGGAGGGATCTTCCCCACTAACAGCCCCTGCTCAGACTCATGGTGGAAAAATACACACACCACATCCGAAAACCGCCCCTCGCCCCTGCCCCCTGCCAGCTACACACAGGAACGGCGGACTGTAAATTTGAAGTCTGGGATCCACTGGCTGTCTACACAGACAACCCTGGGTTCTGCTCTAGCTGCAGCTGGAGAGAAAGTAGACATTTGACACTAATGAGATTTGGTCCTCATCTCGGCTTTATATCATTTCTGCCAATGAACACTCTCTCTAGGCCAAGGCTTAGCTTCACTCTTCCTTGATTTTATTTAAAAAGGCCTATGGACCTTGCACTTGAAGGTCAGTTTCTATTAACTTTCCTTTCTCCAGTCTGCTGCCCAAACCAAAAAAGTGTTAAAGAGCAAAAGCAAAATCTCAAATGGCCTGGTGGTGGTTTGGCAAGTGGCTGGTTCCCCAGGGAGGGAGAGAATCTGTGGGTAAAGGGTTAAACATTAACAGACTTCCCTGGAAGGTCTCTTCTACACTGTTAATGGAACCCAAGTGCAAACCTTGGCAGGCGCTGCGCATTAGCTCATGACAGGTGTAGGCTTCATGCTGGTTGCTGCTGCATTTCCAGCAAAAAGCTGGGGACATGGGGACCACTCCACGACACGGTAGGCCAGAACAGATTGCTTTGCAGAGATCTCTTCTGGCTGAAATAATTCCCTGTAACAACTTCCTTGACACCTTGTCAGGATGGCCTGTTTCCAAGGTAATGGCTGATGCATAGGAATATAATAGACATCATCTGTGGTCTTCCAGAGATGAAGTTGCCAGAACAACCTGGCTACATTTTTCTAATAGAGTCATTCATCCATTCAGCAATGTTTACTAAACTGGGTCCCCTGTTACACGCTCCCCAGAAGCCTCTAGTTCTTCCCGCACCATATCATTCACTTTTACTATAAGTCTGGGGTCTCAAAGTCAAACATCCATGGGTGCCAGCCAGATAACATGAAGTGACCAAAGCAGACTGGTGACAGCCAGAGTCTCAGCTTGTCTAAAGTGAGAGGTTGCTCTCAGCTCCAGTCAGTGGTTTTCACCTCAGACTTCTGTTCCGGGGCAGTTCTTCTCAGGTACTGTCTGATGGAAAAGTAGGTCCTTAAACAACGTCCAGACGCACTTCAGGACAGTCTGCGCCCAGGGCTGAAGGGTGCCCCCAAAATTCATGTTGACCTGGAACCTCAGACTTTATTAGGAAATAGTCTTTGCATATGTAATTAGGCAAACAAAGATGAGGTCACAGTGGGTTAGGGTGGGCCCTAAATCCAATGACTGGTGTCTCTATCGGAGAGAGACACAAGCATATACAGAGAGAAGAGAATGCTACAGGAATATGGAGGCAGAGATTTGAGTGATGTATGTACAAGCCAAGGAATGCCAAGGACTGTCAGCAACCACAATAGCTGGGAGAGAGGTATGGAACCTCCTGGCTCCAGAAAATGGAGCCCTGTTAGACCTGCTTATTTGTTTGTTTCTTTATTTTTGGCTTGTAAAATAGCAAAGCCTTTCAGTGAAAGAAAACAAAAGCAAACGTGCACACAGGCCTCCGGGCTACGTGGCCTCTCCTCTGAACTTCCACATTGACTCCCACTCTGTGCCGGCTCCTTGCAATCTGCTCTTCACACCTAGCCAGAGGGAGCTTTGGAAAACTCAGATCCGATGATGTCACCGTCTCCCCGAAATCCCTTCATTACGTCCCTTTGTTCTTCCAATAAAGATTAAAATCCTCACCATGACCCACAAGGCCCTGCAGGCTCTGGCCTGGGCCCCACCTTGCTCTCTGCCTCACAGCCTCATTGGCTTCTAGTGCCTTGTGCTTCCTGTGCTCTCTTTAACCTCAGGACCTCCACACATGCTGGTCTCTCTGCCTCCAGCACCCTCATCTCCCCACAGTGCACCCATACACATGCATGCGCACACACACTACACATCCAAGGTCTGTCCAGAAGGAATCCAGCCATGTCACATGGAAAAGAGACATTTATTGAAGAAGGCACAGGACACAAGAACTTGTCCATAGGACAATGACGCCTCAGTCCCCTTCAAAAGAAGCACCTTGGGACCTCACACAGCCCTCCCAATCACTGTCAGCTGCCCCATCATATTTTCCTGAATCTCATCCATGGTCTGAAATCGCTTCCATTTCAAAGGTGATTTTAGTTTTGGGAAAAGCCAGAAGTCACAGGGCACCAAATTTGGGCTGTAGGGGGGCTGAGTCACCTGGGTGATTTGATGTTTCACCAAAAAACTCTGCATGAGACGTGATGCATGAGCTGCTGCATTTTCGTGATGAAGCTGCCAATCACCAGTTGCCCATAGCTGCGGCCTTCTGAATCATATGACTAGTTTCCATGGAGAAATGTTCAAGCTTACTGCAAAATTTGATGCAGATTGTTTCATCTACTCACTCAGTCATTTTGAATGTGACGGCCACATAGTGCACATGCTCACTTAACGGCATCTACCATCCCCACTGACTAGTACAGTGAAGTCATTGTTTACCACACCATTCCAGTCCACTCTTCCTGGCTGCCAGTTCACCCAGTGTCACCAAACTGTTCTCATGATTTTAACAATGGCTAGACTTTTTCCAGACAGGCCTCGTACACACACCTCTTTCCCCTGGTCAATGCCTACTCATTTTGCAGCTCTCAGGTCAGCACTCTCTCAAGAAAACGTTTCCTAAAACCCACCCCTCCACTACAATCCAAAGTTAGTCTAATCTATTTCAGGTAATCTCATGGCACTGTGTCCTTTTCAAATTTAGCAACTTCCTATGGGGGTAACCCTCTGATTCATTCTGTCACCCCCACTGGACAGCAGGTGACATTCCTCCCACCTACCACAGAGCCTGCCCCACAGTGCAGTCTCACGGGAGGCGGTGTGGTGCTGTACCTCCAGCTTTCCTCCTGCCCCAGGTTAAACAATCTCTACAGCCTCTTCACTCCAATTGTCCTCGGTCTGTACATTTATTATAGTAACATTTCATGTTTTGCATGGTTTTCTGATGTTCAAACCTATTTGCATCTTTTGGCCATTGGCCCCACTGTGGGCAGGAATTCTATTGTGGTATCGCTGCATTGCTGATGGGGCCTTTGTCATACTTAAGTATTTGTAGGACTCTTTGAGGCATATTTTTAAACTCTGCCTGGTAATGATGGTAAGGAGGCCTTGTAGAAGTGGTGTGGGCAGAGTATGGACAGCAATTATGAGGGTGGGCACAGGAGTCTGGGTCTGAATTCACTCCATGCTACTTCTGTGTGATTTTGGACCAGTTAATTCACCTCATTGTGCCTTTATTCCTTACCTGGAAAGTGAGGATAGGATAGTACCCACCACAGAGTGATGCCATAAAGATAGAAAATGTCTGTAGGCTCTTAGAGGAAGGTGGGCACAGACACCCTTGGTGGCATCAGCTACGATTAGTACTAGCTTTGTAGATGGAGTGTGTGAATATTGTTCTTTACATTAAAAAGCTTAATAACAAGAGCAGCTAATTTTCTCTATGATGAAGATAGTTAAACATGCTTCAAGGTTGAGGGAAAGGCTTCACTGGAGAAGCGATTAGTCAAGACTTAAAAAAATAAATTAGTATAATTGATGAATGTAGTTCTCCAAAGCAGCAGACAGCAGATGAGATCAAAGTTGGGAAGGGCAGCTTGGGAGAGAATGCCAGGCTGTCCACTGCAGGCACCCCTCTTCATGTAAATGCCTTACTCAGGTGGGCCTAGTCTCAAAAATTGTACCAGTTGTTCTCAACCGGGGGTTGTTATCCACCCCAAAAGGCATTTGACAATGTTTGGAGACATCTTTGATCATTATGATTTGAGTGGTGAGAATGGGAGGGGCAGGTCGCTACAGGCACCTAGGGAGTAGAGCCCAGAGATGCTGCTACACATCCTACGCTGCACAGGATAGCCCCTCCCTAACGAAGAATTATCCACCCAAAATGTCAACAGTGCTGAAGTTGAGAAACCTTGTTCTAGATATTACATTTCAATATCCTGGGGGTTCTGGACCTCTACTCACAGACATCATACTACAGGTTTGGATAATTTAGTTTCTGTGGCATTTCCATTAGCCCCTCTTTTCAAAGAAGAACCTTCGACAATAATCAGCTTGCTTTAAAGCTCTGTAGACCATGAAGTAACCTGCCCTCATCCAAACTAAATGTTTCACCCATTCCATCCTGGCCCCAAAATTCCTTGTTGTGGCCACTGTCCATCAGAAGGAACAACAGAGCCTCAAGGAACTCCAAGCTGTTCAGTGCATGCAGGAAATTTATGGTTAATCACTTCAACCTGCTTTACTCACACAGAGATTTTCTGAGGCCTGTTTATTGTTCCACTGCTTGGCTGCTCTAGAGTTATCTGTGACCAAAGTCTTACATTTATTTGTAGAGTAAAAGAAGGTATATTTTTACTCTCACATCCCTTCCAAATCCCTGGATCAAATTAGTGTGAACTTTCCAAAATAAATTTACCTTTGAGCCGAAACTAAGCATGGAAAGTTTCAGCCCAGAAGGATACCTTTATTGGAAAGTTAGAAGCAAAAGAAAATGAGGATTACAATGAATGTTTTAGTGTAACTTCAGCACTCAAAGTTACAAAGGACAGAGTATTTATTATGTAAAAGATTCTCTAACAGATTGATGTATGCAATACAGGATTGACATTCAGTTCCCTTTTCTTCAGACACTAAGAAAAAACAACTGGAAATAAATAGAATGGAAAAATCAGCACATGTGGATCTAATTCTGCACCATGTCACTGGGTGAAACCCAAGGAAAGAATATTTTATCAAATTGAGAAAAGGGGAACAATCAGTAATAGGAAAGTAGATCTCTGATTCCTTCACCCCACAGATGCAATTTGTTGAACCACGATGTGAAAAGTTAACATTTTAGGTGGACAGGCACCATGGCTGTTCATACAGAAAACTTATCATAGCTCCAAGGTGATTCGTAATATACAGATGTTCGGGCATTTGGAGCTTTTTTTGTCTTGGTACTCAACGTGGAAAAGTATTTCCCAATCACCTCCGACTTTTGAAAGGCTCAAAACCTGAGTGGTTCTGAAGCATGCACCTTTTCAGAAATCCATTCATAGCCGTAACCATGACTTGGCCCATATAACAGCCAAATAAAATACTACAATCAATACAGCGTTAAAACTAGTGCATTTTCAAAACTGCAGAAAAATGAGCTATCCTTAAATAAAACTGTTATTTCCAAGTACTTTTCAGCAGCAAGAGAATGCTTCCCATCCTCCCACCCCCCAAACATGCACACAGTGTGGGGCAGACATAAAATACGTATAAAATGGATGAAAGAGGAGCTGCTCTCAGAGAGCAGGGGTTCCAGAAGCTCAACCCTATCTCCCTCCATTGTCAAGCACTTCTTTCCTGACTACCTGGATAAGTAAATAAAGAAAGAAAACAGCAAACAAACAGAATAGTTTTAGAATGAATGTTTTCCCGTTTTCAACAGATCGAGTTGGCACCGTTTATCTCTAGCCCTTATTGAAGCCAGAGGAGGATGAACTGACTTTTCCTAAATTAACGTTAACAGCTCCCATATACAGTAGTTACTGGGGAGTGCAGTTGACTTGTTTTTACTTCCCTTGATTCTGTTACTTGTATTTTATTGTTTGCCCCCCAAATCTGTTTTTACTTTAAAAATATGTATATCTTGAAAAGCATTAATGTTTTACCAAGTTTCCTTTTTGTCTTTTTGGTTAATATTTCTTTTAGATTGTTTATATATCAGCAAATGAAAAAGAGTAAAAGGGACAAATTCCTCCCTCCTTTTTCTTCCCCTACAATGTGATCAAACTCTGATGCAACTGTGGAGTTAGTCAAACTGATAGGCTCTGCATAGTTTTAAAGGGGCCCCATGTGTTATGTCCACATCTTTGCGTGTATGCAGTCTTCAGGAACGCAAGACGCTTGCTCCGTGATGTTTGCCGCCCGCCAACGGTCAGGGTTGATTCTGTTCCTTTGGATGGCTAGCCAGAGATACTCACCCACCACCGTGACCCTGTGGACGTACCTCCCACCACCTCTCATCAAAGAAGCCACATTCCCAGATGAAGGAAGACAGTTTCCTCTTTATCCAAGGGCACATCCTTGGCATAGGCTAATAACTTAAAAGATATGTGTATATTGAGTCATTCTATGTTTTTAATAAAAGCATTTATTAAAAAATCACAGGACCTTTACTTTATACTTGGAATAAAAAGACTTCCTAAAAAATTTTTTTCATCAGAAAATGATTCCCCCAACATGCATGTTATCACCAGAAGGATAATCACCACCTCAAGTCTGCAACCCTGCCCAAGAAGCCGGTGGGACAGGAGCAGTTAGGTGACAGGGGCTTGCAGAAGGAAGCTTGTATTCTCTGAAATAGCCTTAGCATTCCTCCCTAAACGCCATGGGGCAAGCCAAAGCCGACGAAATCGTGGCTTTTTCCTGGCTGGCTCTGAAGAAACAGCATTTCAGAGGCTCTCCGTCTTATCTTGAGGGCCACGTTGCCAGTGAGGCCAAATACAGAAAGTGCATTTGGGTTGGCACACAGTTTGAACTATTTTACTTTAGAGAAAGAAAAATTGAGCAATTCTGGAAGAACTCCATATTCTTTCTTTAAAACAAAATTTTTTTTATGTTCCTCTTGAAAGTTACTACTTTGAACAGGAAGGAAGGGTTTGGAACAGTTGTCCCCGAGTGAGTTGGGAGAACGTTAATCACTGTCCCTTCTCTCCTTTACTTAAAGATTAGCTCAACCCCAGGCCCTGCAGAAGGAAAGTGTATACGCTTAACTTTTGAGACTATCAAAAGTTAGCCACAGCATGTTGGTCAGATCTAGGAGACGCTCAAGTCTGGACAAGTACCCCAAGGCAATGAGAGCTGGAAGGGTCAGCAGTGGGCTGACTAGACATTTGAGAAACTCATTTGCATCTTCACTATAGCTCCGTAGGAAGAAGTCAAACTTAACCAAAAGAGCGAAGATGAAATTGCCATACACGAGGGCACCTGCAACTGTAGCCAGAGAGTCTTCTTAGGCAAAGTGACCCTGCACAGGCTATCTTGGGTTAAAAATATTAAAATAAATGCAATTTCCTCTGCATATTTTTAAGTGAGAAAAGCAAGATGTAGGGAAATAGGTAATGTATAATCCTATTGTAATGAAATAAACAATAAATCCCCCAATCCAGGATAAAAACATTTTTTCCATTTGACTTTTTGAACACAAAGCTAGGAATGAAAGGATATACAACAAGTTGCTAATATTTGTAACAGGGAGACAAGTTAGAGAAGGGAGGGAAAAAAAGTTTAAAAAAAGAGAAACAGACTGTTGTTGGATAAACAAGATGCATGGCGTAATATTAGGGAAAAGTGAGAGAAAATTATATGGTTTTATTACAAACAGGCAAAAATTGAGTATGTGCAAAGATAACAATAGAAGGTATTATACATGTATTTGCTTTAGGATGAAACTCATGGATAATTTTTTTAGAGTCGGTGTAATCAACATTTTAGTGATATGGAATATGATAGATTCCCCACCTACAGTTAATACTCTTTAAAACACCCTGGTTAGACATATAACATTAGGACACAAATGAGTTGCATTTGAAAAGCGGATCTGAGACACCGTAGAGGTCTTTGGGACCAAAGTGAATCAGATACAGCTGAAAGAATTCCGGCAATTCACACAAATGGGACAAGTGAAACCAGTCCCTTCAATTGATTTCCTCAGGCACTGGTGGTCTGGAGGTCTGTGACCCTCACAGAAAGCTGAAGACCACCACCCCACAGCACTGAGGCATAAAGTTAAATCCCAAGTAAATAGATTCAAGTAGGTCCCTAAGCCTGTGAATACAGCAGCAAGATGCTTACTTTAGATGGTGGATAGGAAACTGAACAGAAAAAAATTTTTTAAGGAAATAAAATGTTAAAAAATGTAAATGTGACGGAAATTATAAACAGCCTAAAGCTCTTCTCCCTTCGGGAACAGCTGTGTCTGCTAATCCCTCGAGGAGTCCTCCTTGCGATCGCCCTTCCTTCCTTCCTCCGTCTCTCTGTAATAGCTCCCTTGTTCCTGCTGGACAAAACTAGCCCTTTGTGGCTGCTCTCAGAACAACATTAAAAACAGGAATAGGGAAATTGTAAACAGGAGGCTTCTGGTCTACAGGCGAAGACACACACAGGCCTCTGAGGCCTACTTCATGCTAAGCAAAGAAACAGATCTTTGTTGCTAAAGGGATTAGGGCTGCGGGATTTCGGAGGCACTGCTGAGGCATTCAACTGGCCTGAAGTAGGGGCTTTGTAAAGAGATACCTCCATTAGAGGTCTGCGAGCGGAAATCATTCATACTCTTTATACAATCTGGGTAATGTGATAGTGTTGGACTGTTAAACGCCTCTGGTGAGGCAGGGTCCTATCTCCTTGAATGGTAAATTCTTCAGCAGCTAAATAGATGGTGGTATAATTACCTTCACTGACTTTTTTTTTTTTTTTGAGGGTGGGGGGTGGGGGGGTGGGGGGATCGTCTTCTACCTTTAACCCTTAGTAGGAGTAACAGGAGAGGATTGCCCAGAGCCAGAGAGGCAAAATCTTCCCAAGTCTGCTCAGAGAGAGTCTTTGGGCTTCTGGGGCTGACATGTTGCAATAGCAAACATGGCACTCTGTGCATCCTCTGCATGCAGGCAATGGCCACGCTGTCCCAAATTCACTGTGATAATGAAAATCTCTGTCATTGCCTCATTGTGTGTCCTTGGCCTGGGATACCCTTCACCTGCCTAATTCCTATCTATTCTATGCCTACTTTCGCCAGCCAGCCCTTTCTTGTCTTCCACTGTCCAAGGTGGACTGGTCTGTAGCATCCTGCAAACACCTCACCCACTGCATTCCCCTTGAACGTGGAGACTGTGTGTGTGTCTGCTACTCCAGTAGATGATAAGCTCCTTGAGGGCAGTGGCTTATTTACTTTTGCACCCATAATGTCCGGTCCTTCAAAGGTGCCCAGAGCTGTGTCCAGGATGAGACTGAGGTGGCGAGGCTGCCTTGCCTTTAGATCATTCCCTGTAGTAGCTGGGAAGATTGTTGTCTGCCTATGTGTATTAATAGCTTATAAGGAATTTTTAAAAATTCATCAGTGAACCTTCATAGTGAACTCAGAGTTCTTAAGAGGCCAAACCAACCACACACACACACACTGTGGCCATTCCAGAGGAAAAAAATGAGTTCTCCAAGGAAGATGACAAGTGGTCACTTCCCTACCAATGGCTAGCAGCTTTCTGAGTGGCCTGGCTGGTCCTAACCTGCCCCCACACTCTTCTTAGTGAAGGGCATATCACCAGCAGAATGTAAATGTTCTTTGGGTTCATATTTTGAGTCTCTGGATCTAAATATTAATTATGGTATCAGTTGAAAACTGACCAGTCAGAAAACTTCTCAGAGCTAATTACAACAGTAAAGTTAGAAGAGGAGGAGAAATGCTGCATCAGAGCTAAGCGGCACTTCCCCTGGTACAATCAGCCCCATCCTGGATGGTTGACAAGCTCATTCAGGGAGAAAGCAGGGCTCCCGGTAGATGTGGGGGTCTGTGGTAAGACAGGCCTGCGAGCACAGTGGAGGCTTTGCAACCACTGGGAGAAAGCTGGTGTTTTCCACACTGACATGCTAGTTCTCTGAGATATGCTTCTATATGAGTGTGGCCTTGAACATCATTAATTATTGGCTGTCTCCATTCTTCACAATTTTCTATCTGGATCACCTCTCTCTTCTCATTTGGCAGATGGGACTCTCTGCTCTTACATTATTATTTTTTTAAATTTTTTAATTATATTTTATTCACTATGCTATTACAGTTGTCCCATTTACCTTTTTCATTTCCCTCTACCCTGCACACCCCCTCCCATCCACATTCCCCCCCTTTAGTTCATGTCCATGGATCATAAGTTCTTTAGCTTCTACATTTCCCACACTATTCTTGCCCTCCCCCTGTCTATTTTCTACCCACCGTCTGTGCTACTTGTTCTATGTACCTTTCCCCTTTCTCCTCCTCCCACTCCCCTATTGCTAACCCTCCATGTGATCTCCATTTCTGTGTTTCTGCTCCTGTTGTAGTGGTTTCCTTAGTTGGCTTTTGTTTTAGGTCTGGTTGTTAATACCTGTGAGTTTGCTGTCTGTTTACTGTTCATATTTTTTATCTTCTTTTTCCTAGATAAGTCCCTTTAACAGTACATATAATAAGGGCTTGGTGATGATGAACTCCTTTAACTTGACCTTATCTGAGAAGCACTTTATCTTCCCTTCCATTCTAAATGACAGCTTTGCTGGATAGAGCAATCTTGGATATAGGTCTTTGACTTTCATGACTTGGAATACCTCTTTCCAGCCCCTTCTTGCTTGGAAGGTCTCTTTTAAGAAATTAGCTGACAGTCTGATGGGAACTCCTTTGTAGGTGACTGTCCCCTTACCCC
The DNA here is from genome assembly GCA_004027475.1 of Anoura caudifer. NCBI lineage: Eukaryota > Metazoa > Chordata > Mammalia > Chiroptera > Phyllostomidae > Anoura > Anoura caudifer. The sequence goes on along the minus strand of PVKU01004337.1, from coordinate 97,306 downwards.
TTGCTGCTTCTAGAATTCTCTCCTTCATTTTCATCTTGGGTAATGTAATTATTATGTGCCTTGGTGTGTTCCTCCTTGGGTCCAACTTCTTTGGGACTCTCTGAGCTTCCTGGACTTCCTGGAAGACTATTTCCCTTGCCAGATTGGGGAAGTTCTCCTTTATTATTTGTTCAAATAAGTTTTCCACTGGTTGCTCTTCTTCTTCCCCTTCTGGTACCCCTATAATTCGGATGTTGGGACATTTAAAGATGTCCTGGAGGTTCCTAAGCCTCTCCTCATTTTTTTGAATTCTTGTTTCTTCCTTGTTTTCTGTTTGGTTGTTTCTTTCTTCCTT
>PVKU01004337.1:0-96872 GCA_004027475.1 Anoura caudifer | reverse complement strand
GTTGGTTCCCCATGCACTTTTCTTCATTTAACTTATTGTAGCCTTCATTTGTTCATCTAATTTGTGACCAAAATCAACCAATTCTGTGAGCATCCTGATCACCAAGGCTTTGAATTGTGCATCTGATAGGTTGGCTATCTCTTCATCGCTTAGATAAATTGGCTCTGGGGCTTTGATTTGTTCTCCAGTTTGAGCCATTTTTGTTTCTGGGTTTTTTGGGTTTTTTTTTTTTTTTTTTTTTTTTTTTTTTTTTTTTTTTTTTTTTTTTTTTTTTTTTTTTTTTTTTTTTTTTTTTTTTTTTTTTTTTGGCCTAGTCGCGGCTGTTACATAGTGAGGGGTGAAGCCTTAGGTGTTCCCCAGGGTGGGGCAGCCCAGTCGCTGGGTAGTGACGGTGTATGTGGGGGCGGGGTCCGAGAGGGAACTATGGTGCTTGCTCTGCTCATTCCCGTATTCCAGTCTCCTCTTCTGCTTCCCCTCTGCCTGGATTATCCCCGGTGAATGTGGGACCACCTGGTCAGCCAGCTGCCCTGCGCAGCCTCACTGGGTCTGCACAGCTGCCACCCTGTGCCCAGGGTCTTCCAGCCACCACCTGTGCACCTGGGATCTGCCAGCCACTGTTGCCTGCATGCCTGGTCTGCACCTCCACTCTTTCCTGCCGTGACTCTGCCCCTCTTACTGGTCTGGATGAATGGTTGTTGGACTTCCTAACAGTTCAGTTTTCTGAGTTCTGGTTGTTTCCTTGTTTCTAAATCTTTGTTGTCCTTAATTTTGGTTGTGAGAGGAGGCACAGTGTGTCCACCTACGCCTCCATCTTGGCCAGAAGTCTGCTCTTACATTATTAACATCACTGTCTGGGAAAGAAAGAAAACAGCAATGAAGCTGTGGGCTTTGTCTCCAATTCTACCTCTTAATCACCCATTCAACCAACAAATGCTGAGCACCTACTATGTGCCACACACTGTGCTGCCCTGAGAAGATGAGTATAATGTGGACTTCGTCTTGACAGAAGTGAGCACACATAAACAGAGTGGCTAGTACCTCAGTGGCCACCCGCACCAGGCTTTCTGACAGCTCCAAGGAGAGAAGGACTTCAAGGAAGGCCTCCTGAAGGAACTGGCAGCAGCCTAGCAACACGATTATGGATGGGGAAAGAAAAAGCAATAAACATTTGGGACCATTGAGGAAATAGGAACAACATAGTAAACACTATTATCTTGTTGATATTATATTTCTGAGGTGTGACAATGGCATTATGGTTATGTAAGAGAGGGTCCTTGTCCCTAGGAGACACATACTGAACTATCTACAGGTGAGGAGTCGTGATATCTATAACTATATGCTTTCAAATGGTTCAGAAAAAGACGTGTGTGTGTGTGTGTGTGTGTGTATACATACATACTTAAAGGGGGGTGGGCAGAAGAGAACAAATGACAAAATGCTAATTAGCAAATCTAGGTATATGTACATTCATTATATCAGTCTTTTGATTTTTTAATACAGTACATTTGGCTGGAAAAAGAAAAGATAAATAGGTGTTAGTCAGACGAAGATAGAGGGGGTGCTCCAGGGGGAGGAGGAGGCCAGAGCAAAGGACTTGATATGCACTGAACCACTTCTGGCCCAGAGCTGGCACTTGTATGTATCTGTCAAATGAATCAAATAGTTAATTAAACAGTATCATTTATGCAGGAAACAGCAGGGAGCTTAGACTAACATGGGCATAAGTGTTATGTTAAAAAATGAGAGCTGATTTGGCTGTGGAGGCAAGGAGCCTGTCATAGAGACCTTCGTATATTCTGCCATGGTCCTAGGACTTCATCCTGTGGACAGAGGGACACACGAGCAGGAGGAGATGCGGGACCACCCTGGCAGTCAGGTGCCATGTGGAGTGATGGAGCACAGACCCAGGATGCTTCTGGCTTTCTTAAACACAAATGCCTGACTCAAATGGGCTGAATTCATCAGGAGACTTATCCAACACAGCTGCAAGCTCTTAGGTGACCAGTAGCAGAAGTGGTTGATTCAGTGGCTCATCAATGTCACTGAAGATGGGTTCCAACCCCTCTCCACTCTACCATTCTCTGGTCAGCTTTGACTGCACACTGCCTTCCCTCCTTTTCAGAAGATAGCTACAGCAGTTCCCAGAGTGACACAAGGGCACAGCAAAGACCACAGAACACGAGTGGGGGTGGGGCTGTCTCTTCTTCGATCTCTTTCTTAGCAAGGAAAACTTTTCCAGAAGCTCCCCAACAAATTTTGCCTCCCATCTCACTAGCCCAGGTTGGGTCATAAGCCCATGTCAAGGAAATAAGACTATATTCTTGCTTAGAAGAATAATTTATACACAGGGGGAATTGACTACTATGAATCATCACTTGAAACACTCAGGAAGCTACTGGTCCTGGCAAAAGATGCTCTTAGCCTAAACCATGATAATGGTGGCAAGAGATGGAGATATGAGAATAGATTCAGAATAGATTCAAGACTTATTAGGAAGTTGGATTGGTAGAATTTGGTGGTGGATTGAATACAGGGAGGAGGGAAAAAAAGAAAGGACACCCTCCTCTATAGTTCCAGCATGGAAGAATGAGTAGAAGGAAGTGTCACTAATTGAGAAAAGGTATACAAGAGGAGGAGGTTTGGGGGAAAGATGGTTTGGGGTACACTCAATCTGAAGTGCCTCGGGGCCTCAGAATAAAGGTGTAAAGTCAGTGGAGTATGAGTCAAGCCACTCTCCCAGACAGGAGGTCCATACTCAGCATGGTTCTCAGATGGGTTTTGGTCCACACAGACACTTTCAAACCAACATTTAATCATTGAAAGATTCCAAAAAGAATTACATAATTTTGGCTTCTCTGGGAAAACTGAAAAATCTGTCAATGCTGGTCCTTAATTCCTACATACCAACAATTGGCTGGAGCCCAGGAACGGCCCTCCTTTTCAGCTAGAACCAGAGGTTCTCTGGGCTGACACAATTTCTCCAACATTTCATTCATTGACTTTACCTGCATGGCCCTGAAGGCATTTCCATCTGACGCCCTGCTCAGGACCCCGCTCTGATTGTGGGAGAAAAGGTTTGAGCTGCAGATTCCCAGCTGGTAGCCATTGGTACTTAGCTGGTGGTCAAAGCCCTTAGCTAGATGCCATCATCCAAAGAGAAAGAATGAGAAGTGGGTCAAGGAAGTCACCCGGGAGCCATCAATGTTTGTAGAAATGAAAGAAGAGAAAATTCATGCAGGAGAAAAAAGCAGAGGAACTAGGACAGAACGAGTGCGTGTGAAGTCTCAGGAGCCGAGAAAGGAGAGTGTGGAGCTGGTGGCAGTGCTGCCCTGCGCCAGGCCCAACAGGAGGTCCAAAGAGAGAAGGGTCCACATGAGACAGGGCTTTGGGGAGATGAGCCACAGGTGCCCCTGGAGTCTAACGCCATGGCGTGGTGAGGGCAGAGGCAGATGGCAATGGGATGGGCAGAGGATGAGAGGCAAGTAGGCCCCATGCATGAACTGTTTGGGTGAGAAAGGGAGGAAAAGGGTTGGATGGAAGCTAGAGAGGCTGTGGGATCAAGACATGGTCCCTTTGTAGGGTCAGAGAGACTTGGACATCTTAATGGGAAAAAGAGTCAGTGGTAGGAGGGAATCTGTAGAAATGTAATATAGAGGAATGAACAACAGAACTTGGCCCAAAAGGAGTTGGTAGACAGGGGGACGAAAGCGTCAGGCATAGGTGGCTAGAGTCATGCCCAAAAGGAGAGACCTGGGGCTGGTGGGTAGGAAGTGATGATAAACCTGTAGGCAGATGAGTATGTTCAGAAATTTGAGAGCTGTTAACCGACCTTTCACATGGAGGAGTTTAGTAACCTTCAAAGGGATGCTCTGAGGTGAACATCCTTTTCAATTTGGTGTAAAGGCTGAGATGGGGTCAAATAAGCAGCAATGGTGGAGGGCAGAGCTGGTTTTCAAGCCCTTGGAAGCTGAGTTCCTACCAGCAGAAAGAAAGAAGTACACACTGGGTGATCATTCTCCCAGGGAAGCTGGGAGGCACCAGCTCTTAGTGGGGAGGGGATGCGTTATAGTACTCCCCTTGCTGATGATGACCTCAGCCCCTGGGCCACCTCTGGTGTGAGTCCTGGTTTGGATGAATGTCTTGCCTCGCTGCTATGTTTAAGTTGCCCCAGAAGGTCTTGCTATAACCAAGACAGCAATACACGTAACTCCACATATGCAGGTAGGTCCACTGGGGCTACAGAGTGCCACCTGTGACGGTAACACCAGCCATCCAAAGACAATGAGCCTGTTTCCACTGGCCTGATGCTGCACTCAATTCTGAAGCCAAGGGAGCTTTGGTGCCACCTTTACCCAAAGCCTTCAGGCTTCCTTCAGAGGAGTGTCTGCCACAGCAGTTTTGGTGATTAGAAAGCTTTATGTGGCATTTTTCTGAGGCCACTTTCCATCCTGGGCAGTCAGGAAGATTCCAAAACAATGAATTCTCCTGGCAGCCCGCTGTGAAGGTCAGGCTTCCTTTTGACAAACAAAACCTTTCCTGGCTGGGGCCTCAGCACCGATGCAGTGCTGCCTGTGGCCCCAAGCACAGAGCAGGTCTTGCTGGTCCAAGTTCAGTGATGTACAGTGGGGCCTCTGAGCTGCAGGAAGAATTTCCACAAAAACACACTCAAGTCCCTCGACAACCAATTCCAGATGTGATCTCTGCATTCACTGTGACTTTTACACTGAACTGTGTGTCAACAGAGGACAAAGGTGAGAGGTGATACGGGGTGCCACCAACGAGTAATCCTCAAGCACTCCAGCAGGCAAAGGCCTCCCCTCTCCCTTTCCCCCCACATTTTAATAAAATTTCCTAAGCATGAGTATTTGAACTGTTTCTCTTCTTGGTCCTACTTATTTTATGATGGAATTGCTAAAAAGCAAAACAAACAAAAAGCACTTTAAAAAATGCAGAAGGAGAAATAGCCTGGGAAGTCACTATCTTGACATTAGGCAATCCTAAAATAACTAACATTTAGCTGATATAAAAAATCTCAACTTCCAGCCAGGATGGAGGCATAGGCAGACACACTGTGCCTCCTTGCACAATCAAAATAAGGACAACAAAAATTTAGAAACCAAATAACCAGAATTGACAGAAAAACTGAACTGTGTGGAAGTCTGACAACCAAGGAATTAAAGTAGACACATTCATCCAGACCAGTAGGAGGGGCAGAGCCATACAGCCGGGCAGAGAGGAGTTGTGGGAAAAAAAAAAAAAGCAGCGGCTGGTGGATCCAGCTAGGTGGCAGATTGTGGAGGGATGAGGTGCACAAGGTGGCTGGCGGACCGGGTGGTCCCACATTCGCATGCAGATAAACCAAGAGAAACTGGGGAGCGAGACAGACCACAAAACCCAGGGTCCCAATGTGGGGAAATAAAGCCTCAAAACACCAACTGAAAACACCTGTGAGGGCTGAGTTCTGGGAGAGACTCCCAGCCTCACAGGAGTTTTCACTGGAGAGACCCACAGGGTCCTAGCACATACACAAGTCCACCCACCTGGGAATCAGCACCAGATTGCTTGGGGGCCCAGTTTGCTTGGGAGAAATGGGGAGTGACTGAAATCTGGCCGAGAGCAGAGCAAGAGGTGTTGTTCCCTCTCGAACCCTTTCCCACATACAGTGTCACAACACAGCCATGTCGGTTGCCCCACCCCGTGAACACCTAAGGCTCCGCCTCTCACTACGTAACAGCCGAGACCAGACCAAAAAAATGGCCCAAATGAAAGAACAGATCAAAGCCCCAGAAATAATACAACTAAGCGACGAAGACATAGCCAGCCTATCAGATGCACAGTTCAAAGCACTGGTGATCAGGCTGCTCACAGAATTGGTTGATTTTGGTCACAAATTAGATGAACAAATGAAGGCTACAATAAGTGAAATGAAGAAAAGTGCATGGGGAACCACTAGTGATGGGAAGGAAACTGGGACTCAAATCAATGGAGTGGACCAGAAGGAAGAAAGAAACAACCAAACAGAAAACAAGGAAGAGACAAGAATTCAAAAAAAAATGAGGAGAGGCTTAGGAACCTCCAGGACATCTCTAAACATTCCAACATCCAAATTATAGGGGTACCAGAAGGGGAAGAGGAAGAGCAACAAGTGGAAAACTTATTTAAACAAATAATAAAGGAGAACTTCCCCAATCTGGCAAAGGGAATAGACTACCAGGAAGTCCAGGAAGCTCAGAGAGTCCCAAAGAAGTTGGACCCAAGGAGGAACACACCAAGGCACAGCATCATTACATTACCCAAGATGAAAATGAAGGAGAGAATTCTAGAAGCAGCTAGAGATAAGGGGACAGTTACCTACAAAGGAGTTCCCATCAGACTGTCAGCTGATTTCTCAAAAGAGACCTTACAGGCAAGAAAGGGCTGGAAAGAAGTATTCCAAGTCATGAAAGGCAAGGACCCACATTCAAGATTGCTCTATCCAGCAAAGGTTTCATTTAGAATGGAAGGGAAGATAAAGTGCTTCTCAGATAAGGTCAAGTTAAAGGAGTTCATCATCACCAAGCCCTTATTATATGAACTGTTAAAGGGACTTATCTAAGAAAAAGAAGATAAAAAATAAAACAGTAAAAAGACAGCACACTCAAAGATATTAAGAACCACACCTAAAACAAAAGCAAACTAAGCAAACAATAGAACAGGAACAGGACCACAGAAATGGAGATCACATGGAGGGTTAGGAACAGGGGAGTGGGAGGAGGAGAGAGGGGGAAAAGGTACAGAGAATAAGTAGGTAGAAAATAGACAGAAGGAGGGTAAGAATAGTATGGGAAAAGTAGAAGCCAAAGAACTTATATGTATGACACATGGACATGAACTAAAGGGGGGGAATGTGGGTGGGAGGGGGTGTGCAGGGTGGAGGGGAGTGAAGGGGGGAAAATGGGACAACTGTAATAGCATAATCAATAAAACATATTTAAAATAAGTAAAATAAAAATAAAAATAAATCTCCATGTCTTCTATCACTGGAAAAGTCAATAATTCCTTCTAAAATCTGGGGTCCATAAAATAGACTCATGGCTGGAACAGGCAGGCATGCTGGCATGGCATCACCTGCTTTGCATTATGTGGTCAGACCCAGCACTCACTTCCCTAGAGGGGACATGGAAACTTCTTTCAAGAACACACTAAATACACATCTGTCAGAAACAATTCTGGGGTGCTGAGGCACAGAGATGGAGAAGAGAAAAGACTATCCCCTCAGGTCCTGCCTGCGCTGAGCTGTTGTGCCTCTTCTAGATGCGTGTACTCATTATCCTTGCTCAGCTGGCCCACACGACAGGCATGGTGCCACCCACACTGGGAACATGGCAGGATGGGTCTGCAAGGAGCTCCCCTTCTCCTGGCCAGATACCTGGACAACTACAAGACACTGAGAGCAGAATGTTGATGGAACCCCAAACCCAAACTACTACTAACTATATATTAGTGGGAAAGGGGAGCCATTGGCAGCTGACCCCCTGCTTTACATGGGCATTTGGGGCTTAACCTGTTTCTCATTAAGCCCGACAACCCTCTGAGATAGGTGTCCTTATCTTTGTGTTCAAATGACCCCTCAGGTCACTCACCAAGGTAGTGAGGGCAGAGTCCGTATCTGAACACAGGTTGCTCCGATTCCTGGATCCTTTTGTACCAGGCAACATCCCAAGTGCCATTTCTGAAATACAGCTTCTGCTGACTCCTTTAACAGAGTGTTATCTATTTGACTCCTTTTCAGGCCACCACCTTAATCTGGAATGACTGTTGTTTGTGTAGTTGCCAATTTTACAAGGCTGTAAACTTCAATGGCAGGAATTGCTTTTATTATATGGATTATATGCATGTGTTTAATTTTTTAGACAAGGTGTGCCTCACCAATGAGGGGATGCTGGGGCAGACACCTGACAGAAATGAGAGAAAACCTTGAGTATGGAGGGGGAGAGAGTGGAGAAATTCTAGGTAGAGGGCACAGCAGATTCAAAGGTGCAACATCAAGGGACAAGTCTGTGGAACAAAACCTCTATGTTATCACACCCCTGTCATTCTGTCCCCTTTCCCTGCTTTGTCCACAAACCACTTGACACTACATTTATGAGTTTCTTTGCTTTGTTTACACCTCAACTAGACTGTGAACTCAGTGAGGACAGGGACTTTGTTTTCACCACTGCTGATTCTCAGAGCCTAGAGCAGGCCTGGCATAGAGGGGGAACTCCACATCTGTTTAGAAATGTACAAATACAGGGTGAGGACATAGTTTTTAAGTTTTATTTTTATTAAGCATTTATCATGCACCACTACTGAGCTAAGCACATTATACGCATTGCTTCACTTAATCCTCATGCACACCCCAGTGTGGTGGGTAGCCTTATTCACATTTGACCCTGGGTGACTTACTCAAGGTGACTCAGCCAGTAAGTAGTGGAGGTGGGATGTGAACCCAGTGCTGATGAAAAGCCTGTGTCTTTCAGCCAGAACATGATTCTAATCTTGCTCAGCCTACAGTGGCCACCACAGTGTACGCACATGAGTGACCCTTGACAAATATTCATTGGACTGAACTAAATATAATCAGCGCAGAAGAGGTGACAAGTTCAATGAGAATGTAATGTGAAATTTGGAGAGCAGGTTAGAAGATACCTCATTCTGGTATGGAAGCTAAAACAGAACCAACATAAAAAAATACGAGGTTTGTCCTGGTCAGGTAGCTCAATTGGTTGAAGCATCGTCCCAACACATCAAGGTTGCAGGTCAGATCCCAGGTTGGGCACATACAAGAAGCAAGCAATAAATGCATAGACAAGTGGAACAACAAATCAATCTCTCTCTTTTCGCTCTCGTTAATAAATAAATTTAAAAAAATATGAGGTCAACTGCATGTGCACATTTTCCCCCAGAAATTTACCCCCATTGAAAATAATGGCTAAGTACGAGGCTCATGTGACAAGGGCATTTCCTAAAGGCTCCTAGGCTGCCTGACTGAATAAAAGACTGATTTTAATTCAACTAATGGCAGAGAAGGTCTGACTTCAGCAATTGTCTCATGATTGTGAGGAGGAAGAGCTTTGATGACAGAAGTTTTTGGTGACTCAAAGGGAATGCTGACAAAAGGGAAGTGGATAAGACAACTCTGCCAGAGTTTACCCAGGAGGCCCTGCATAGGGTGGACTGTAGAACTTGCTCTGTTGAAAGGTAAATGACAAAGATAAAGCTCATAAAGTCTTGTCCAGAGGATGTTAGATAAAATACCCCACAAAGACCAGCTAATCCCCTAGCTTTGATTTCATGCTAAGCTCAATCCAGTTCCTTGATACTGAGAATGCGATTCCCAGAATCATCACCACAGGGTTTCCCACAGGTGTCTCCATTCTCCCAGCTGTGTTGCTAAGTCAGCACTGAGGCTTAGGAGTCAGACTCTGCTGCTGGTAGGTGAGCTCCATGCCTAGTCAATCCTGGAAGAATTGGAAGAATCGGAAGAAGGGTTCCTCGGGCAGTAAGTCTGTTGGCGACACCTAGGCTCAGATGCTGCCTGGCAGGGGCACAGTCGCAATCAGATGGGCCCATGAGGATTCCTCTGTCTCACAGGTTGTTCTCACACTTAGGTTTCAGCATTGCTACATACATAGATTCATTGATCCCAGACCATGGATTTATTTGTCACTAAATAACACATCAATCACAGGGGGATTAAGGCTTTTCCCCACTTCTCTTATTTAAACTTATCTACAAGGGTTTTTCTTCCTCCTCCTCCTTCCTCCTCCTCCTCCTCCTCCTCCTTCCTCCTCCTTCTCCTTCTTCGTTCTTCCTCCTTCTTCTCCCATCTTCTTCTTCTTCCTTCTTCTTTTCTTCTTCTTCTTTTCTTCTTCTTCTTTTCTTCTTCTTCTTCCACAGACACAACTTTGGTTTTGCAACATCAAACCACCTTTCTCTACTCACAAACACTAACTTTGGGATGACTAAAAGCATTCGAGCCCTCATGTCACTGCTTAGAGGTCAGAGAGACCTTGGGTTGCACTGTAGTTTACTGACTTCCAGAGGACTTCATGGGTGCCTGCTCATGGAATTCTCCCAACAAAACCTAAACTAGGCAGGAAAACAGTCAGTTCCCACTTTAAAGATGAAGCAACAAACTCCAGGAGGCTATACAAGTGACTAGAGGTGCAGGGTCCCAGAGCTCAGGAAAGGGAAGCTGACCTCAAAAACCCAGGCCTGCAGACCACATGCCTGGAGTCCTTTCACTGAACTGCACCACCATGAGCCAGCCTGGCCCTGTTGATGCTTAACCCTCTCGACACAGAGAAAAGCCAGCATGTGAACTGAACACCAGAGTATTCATAAGCAAGAGTTCAAACCCTGGCTCTCCTTATTTGTACAAACCATGGTACTTTGTACTAGTTACTTAACCTCAACTTCCTCAGTCATAAGATAGAAAGGTTAAAAAAATTGCATCACACAATATTGAGCAATTTGGAAATTAATAATAAGCAATGTTTTTTAAACAGCGAACATTTACAAGTGACAATGACCTGGGCACATTCTTATGGGTGGCAGCTCCAGCTGGGCTCATCTCCAGCTGCAGTTTTCCCCTGGACTCAGAGTGAGGAACTTGGCTTTGTTATTGGTTCAGAATTGATCAGGCTCTGAGGCTCACCCCACCCCCCACCCCGACACACACACTCCCCGCCGCTCACACTGCCTTCCAAAATGGTCATAGCAGGCCTCATAAATGCCCAGCTATGCAAGTTATTCATCCTCCCAGACCCTCAGCCTCTGGACTACTCTCACTGCAAACATATTTCCTTACACTTGGCCCATCACAGGCAAACAAAAGACAGAAACACATTTCAGAGCCCTCACCATTAAGGGGCATCCAGGTCCTGGGAGCATGACCCCTCCCGACCCAGGTACTGGAAAGTGAGAGTCTTCACCTAGCTCCTCCCTTCCCTCAAACCAAGAGCAACTTTCAGACCTCACTGGGGCTGCAGTTTGGGTTCTAGTGCTCCTGGCATCTTTTCTTCCACTGCAACCTTGCCCAGCACCTTGGTCTGCCAATGCACCAAGGATAGGCTGCCATCCTCCTTCCTTTGAAGCGTTTGAAAGGCAAACACATTTGATGAATGTGGCAGACCTCTCAGACTCTTCCTCTGAGCCATTCCAACCTTGCACGGTGGCTGCCACTGCCCTCAAGGAAGTCTCACACACTGGTCTGCGGATGGCCACTGAAGACAACCACCACGGGTACAGGTATTTCCAATAACTGCTTTCTCGGCTCAGAAAACAGCCCCTCTTTAGGCAGAAGTATCTGGGAGTCATCCTTATAGCCTGCTTTTTCCTCAGCTCCTATACCCACCCCATTCTACTTTCGAAATACATCTCCGATCTGTCCACCCCTCTCCATCTCCACTGCTTGACCCTTTTCTAGGTCAAGCTATTGTCAACACTCAACTAGACTCCTGATCAGCCTCCTCGCTGGTCTACCCACTTCCCTTCCTGGACTCGGGTGTACTGACAGTGACCCTCTAAATCCATTTCCTTCTTCTCAGAGAGTTGGGAATATGACAAATTGTTCAGAGTCCACATTTCCTAGACTCCCCTGCAGCTAGGGTGGCTGTGTGACCATTTCTTTGCCAGTGAAATGTGAGTGGAAATAATTTGTACACATTTTGTAGCATTTGTTTAAAAGGAAATTGCTTGTCAGGATTTCCTCTCTTCTCCTCTGTCTGTGGGCTAGAATACAGACCTGGAGCTGAGCCAGCTCTGACCATCCAGGTGGACACAGCAACCTAAGGGAAGGCAAACAATAGGAGGGAAGGAATCTCAGTTCCAAAATGGCCTTGTAGAGTAAAGCTGCCTCCCAGAACTGAATCACCCTGGCTGGTGTGATGAGAAGAGACTGGGGGCAGCAAGACTAGAAGCAGAGCTACCAGTGTCAAGGCTGTTATGGACCAGAGACTAGAATGACTTTCACAAAGGTGGTAGGTAGCATTGGAAATGGTGAGGAGTGCACAGATTCTGGATATATTTTCAAAACACAATTAACGGAATTTCCTGGTAAATTCTACCGGAGGGCATGAGAGGAAGAAATCAAAGATGACTGCCAGGCTTTCGGCCTGAGCAACTGGAGGATGGAGTGTTCATGAACTGAGATGGAGGGAAACTGAAGATGGAGTCTTCCTGTAAAGAATGATCAACAATTAAGTTTTGAAAGGCTGTGGTACATACATGCAAGGCATATTACTCAGCCATGGAAAAGAATGACGCTTATCATTCGCAACAGCATGGATGGACCTGGAGGGTATTATGCTGAGTGAAATAAGTCTGATAAAGAAAGACAAGTACCATATGATCTGACTTATACATGGATATAAGCTAGCAAACTAAAAGAACAAACAAAATAGAACCAGATTCACAGATCCAGAGAACAGACTGACCATTACCAGAGGGGAGGGAGGTTGGGGGCTGGGTAAAAAAGATGAAGGGATTAAGAAGGACAAATTGGTAGTTACAGAATAGCCACAGGGATGTAGAATATAGCATAGGGAATACAGTCAATAATATTGTTCCGACTATGTGAGGTGTCAGATGGGTACTTGAAATATTCAGGGCACCTTGTAAAGTATATCATTGTCTAATCACTTTAATTGAAAATAATTTTGAATATAAACTGGAATTGAAAATAAAATTTAAAGAAAAAGAATTAAAATTTGCACATCAAGAGTACAGGTTATTGGAGCCTGAACTTGGAGTCTAGACTAGCTGGATGTGAGTCCTGACTCTGATATCAAACATGTGACTTCAAGCAAGTTACCTAAATCCTCTCTTCCTCCACATTCTCATTTACAAAATGAGGACTGGTGATGGCCACTATCTCATAGCACTGTTGTAAGGTGGAAATGCATGCTTTCCAGACTTTCTTTTATGCTGTTTGATTCTTCAAAAAGGCCCAGAACTTTTGAGATCAGGAAGAAATCTTCCCTCATCTCCATGCCTGCTTATCCCATCTCAAATAACACTAAGCCCCCAAGATTTTGAAAGGAGAGATGTGGCTGTCTGCTGTGGTCTAGGGACAGCTGTAAGGAAGCTTTCAAAGCAGCTGGTATACCCATACAAGTAGAACATTTTCTTCACCTCAGATTCCTGGCCAAACAAGGCCTGCAGTTAAAAGGGAAAGGTTTTAATTACAAGGCCACCTGTCCAGCCATCTGAAGCCAACCCAGCCTTTGGCTGGCTCCCTGTGGGCAACGGGGCATTTGGGGAACCATGCGCAGAGTCCCTAATGTCTTTCACATTTCACAGTACTGTATGATCAGGGAGGAAATTAACAGCTTTCAAAACCAGGCCCCATGTTTGCTCCCCTTGCCCATTTGTTATTACAACAGTGGGTTTGGGTCATGAAGAGCCTGAATTCCATCCTTTCCTTTCAGGATAAGGTGGCCCTGAACCCAAATGATCTATGCTCTCCAAAGCTGACCACACCCTTCTAATTCTCCCTCCAAAAGGAGATTAAGTGGCTTCTAAATTATTAATTGTCCATCGACATTTTTTAGATGAACAAATATATGAAAGGTAAGCTGGCTATCTTCAAACCTATAAAGTAGGAATCAAAATTAAAGGAAAGTTCTCTTAACATAAAAAAAGAAAGAGAAAAGAGAGAAAAGAAAGTAAAAATAATGAACCACTTATGGGTGTCATATTTTAAACCATATACCGACATATAAAAATTCAAATACTTTCCAACTTTGGCCCTTTTTTTTTTTTTTTTTAAGGAATAAGCATGGGCCACAAAGAATGTGAACCCCAGTACAAAAGGTGCCAGGATCAATTAAATTGCAGATGGTGGTAGAAACTTGTTCATTATTCATTAATAGTTTCCACTTCTTCCTGGGCCCATACCTAGACTATATTTCCCAACCTCCCTTGCAGTAAGGTGTGGCCATGTGACTGAGCTCTGGCCACTGGAATATGGGCACAAGAGACAGGTGCCACTTCAGGCCCGTCCCATTAAAACTCTCCCATGTGTAATTTACTCTATTATTTCACCTTCTTTATAAAATTGGAAGCTACATGCTGAAGAGGTTGGAGCCACAAGATGGAAAGAACCTGGAAGCCCAAAGCACTTGCTGACCAGAGACATCCTCTGAGAAACTTGTCTTTATAAGTTACTGAACTGTTGGGGTTTACCTGTTAACAGCAACTAGTGTTCCATTAACTAATACGCAGCTCACATCTTCCCTAGACCCTCCAAACAGCCTCACTCTCTAGCATTTGCAAATGCTGAGTTTTCTTAAGACCATGTCAAATGCTGTAAGTAAAGTGGATCAACAGACTAATCGCAATCAATACATTATACCTGTGTTGGCCCTTTCAGCCTCAACTTCATGTCTTATTTAACCAAAAAGGGATGTTCTCATTAGGAATGTATTATTGCATAAAATAGCATGCACCAGGAACTTGCTATCATTTTTTTAAAGGAAAAAATTATGTTTAGCAAGATAAGAGTTCCTAAATAAATAATAGGTAGACAAAAAAATAATCCATTACCTTGCCATAAAGCACCAAGGGCATTCCCTCCACTAACTGGTGGTGAGCTGCATGAGGGCAGGGACCATGTGTCTCTTGCTCACCACCATACCTCAGTTTGTGCCCAGCATGTAATGGGTGTTCAACAAACATTTGCCCAGTGAATGAGAAGATGAAAGGGAGAACTCGCCTCCGCACACTTCCTTCCTCATCTCTACACACTCCTCATTCTCTACGTACCAGGTACACGAGTGACGATTCTCCTGGCCATGGAGCCACTGCGTGTGCTATTCCCTCTGCCTGAAATGCTTGGCCCCTCCTCACCTTCATGGTCTCCTTTGCCCAGTTACTCCTACTCCTTCTTCAGATCTCAGCATAAGCATCCCTCCCACGTTTCTCCTTCCCTCCTGTGTAACTGTTCCCTTATTTATGCATGTGATTGTTTCCATCACACTTGTCAGTGTCTGAAGTTATCCCATTTATTTGAGCGTTCATTAATTACCTGTCTCCTCACAATCCCACCAGGGGCCTTGAATATCTCAGCCAAAGATATTCCCCAATATTCCCCATAACAGTAAATGACCCATAGAAAGTCCTCAATCAATAGGCTGAATGAATAAATGAATGCATCAGATGTCATTATTATCATTTATTTAGTTGATTTTATCTAGTCAACCCAACCACTAGGTTGATTTTTTTTTCCTCCTATTTTAATATCATATATAAAAAGAGTGGTATCTGTTAATATCAGTGATACAGAAAACCATGAATGGGACAGTAATAATACAGGATCCAAAAGAAAATAGTAATGTATCATTTATTTTCTCGCCTAACAAATGTGTATTTAGTGCCTTCTCTATGCAAGGCACCATTTCAGTTCCCACAGAAAGATATTGGGATGAATTAAATAAAGTTCCCTGGCCTCAGGCAATTTACAAATCATGTTGCAGGATAATATTTTACCATATTAATGGTGAATTTCTCTCCAGGTTTCCTTGTATCCATGGCTCTTACCCTAATCAGTCTGCCTGGCCAACCTGTGTTCCTTGCTTGAGAGAAGGAATAAGAAAGCAGGGAGAAAATTTTCTTTGGAGCTTCATTCCCCTGTTGGGAATGGAGCAGACTCGGGGAATTAATGCTTTGGAGGGAAATATGTGATAATGTAAGAGCAAGGTTTCCTGCCTCCACATGAGATAAAAGTCCCCCTATCTGACTCTTCAAACAGGATGAACTCCAAGGGAGAAGAAAACAGCAAAAATTCTATATAGGTTTGGAAGCTCTGAGTGTATGGCTCACCCATGCCTGGAGGAACAACTAGAACTCAGATAGTGAGTACATGGCTCACCCATGCCTGGAGGAGCACCTGGAACTCAGATAGGTGACAGGACTATGTGATTGATTTAAATGCCAGAAGCTGTGCAGAGAGAGTCCCATGGCCCCAACATAGCATGGGGCCAACAGAGACACCAAGGTAGTAATAGAGCTGCAGGACCCAAAGAGGCCTTGCAGGAGAAATGAAGGATAAGGTATGGCACCTACCTGTCTCAGTGACTGAGGGTGGAACAGAATGATGAACATTCCCCTAGATGCCAGCTGGACAGATGACATCTGAGGGATGGACATACCATATCACAGATGCGTTGGTCCTGAGCCTCTGGAATTCAGAATGTTGTTTGGGGACAAGGGGAGTGTAGTAGGGAATGGGATGGGAACAAGCAAATGGGGACGTCAGGATAGAAACTGAGTTCAACAAAGTGAACTTGATATTTAGAAAGTGGTACCTGCTGTACAGATTGGAAGAGTCCTGACCAGTGCTAATATGGCCACACCAAAGGCAGAGGCCCTCACAGGATGTGGGCAGTAAGGAGGGCTGTGTAGCTAGGGAGCCGGGAAGACTTCAGGAGGGAGGTGAACTGTGAGCAGCGGTCTTGAGCTGGGAAGAGTCTGGGGAGGGGAAGATGTGAAATAGGGGGGTTGGAGAAAAACATATTTCAGAATGGGAAAACACAGTCAAGGATGCAAAGGCAGGAAAGCCTGGTGTAAACAATAACACATCTAACTTGTCTATAGCTCAGGTATATGTAAGTGAGTGCTCAAAATTAGTGACATAATGGAGAGTCTTAAAGGACAGATTAGGGAGTCCAGCTGCCATGTGGCAGGTGAGAGGGAATCACCAAAGGTGACCAAGCAGTAGGAGATGATGAAATCTATGCTTCAAGAACACAGCTGGCAAGGATGATCTGGAGGAAAGACAAGGAGGGATGGGCAACGTCAGCACTACAAGACAGGGACCTGCAGTGCAGCGGAAGCTACGGGCACAAGGAAAAGGAGATTGATGGACAGTGCTGAGCAGACTTGGCAGGAACTACAGTGGGAGGGCACAACAGCATTAGAGGTGGTTACAAAGTCCCTCGGGGGAAATGGTAGCCCTTCAGAGAGGCTGGAGACTGGGTCTAGGCTGAGTTTAGAACATACAGGTTGGAAACAGGGACTTGGATCTTAGGAAAAAAGAGAGAAATAGCAATATTTGTCATCAGTTGTCAGAACTGTAAGGGACAATAAAGACCCCCCAGACCATTGTTTCTCAAAGCTTTAAAGGAAATATGTAAATTTCACCTCAATATAAATAAATGAATAAATCCACAAAGTATACTAATCAAGAGATCTTCTTGAAAGTGCAGCTCTGAGTCAGGAGGTCAGGGGTGAGTGAGGCCTGAGACTGCATCTCTAACAAGCTCTCAGGGGGCACTGTCGCTGCCAGGGCAGGGACCACACTTTAAATAGCAAAGGATGAGACCAATATTTCCCTGAGTATAGCACGTGTGTGTCTGACAGTACAAAGATTTTAGGTGAGCCACAAACAGTCTAGTTTACGATCTATACAGATTTTCAGTTATAATAGTGATATGAAGTTTCCTTCAATGGATGTATTAAAAAGTGGATTTGAAGAAAATATTAAATAAGTAATAATAGAGGTGGCAGAAATTAGGCAGGGGGCCTGAAGTTACTGAAGTCTGGGGAATGCTTACAGGAAGCATCCTTATAAGCATCCTCTTATAAGGATCCTTGTAGGAAGAGAAATGAATTCCAATTTAGAAGAAATACTAGTGAACAGTCTAGTTCGATAGGGTGTGGTGACTGACAGAGAAGGCAGCTAACACCTATGAGCACTTCCTCAGCCTGTCCCCGCCGGTGTGTCATTTATTCCTCACAACAACCCTGTGAGGTAGGTGCGAGTCTTGTCCCCTTTGTCCTGATGAGGACATCGTGGCTCACAGAGGTTGCACAAGGTCAAGTAGCGACGTAAGTGCTGGAGGCAGGACTTGAATGTAGGTCTGGGGGACTTGACCTTTCTCTCAGTTACACCACATCCCGATGCTGCTGCTGCTCTTCTAGCAAAGCAGCTTGGTAAAACTTGGGTGCCTGTTTGCCAGTAAAAATTGTGTGAATTCAAATTCAATGAATCCTATCTTTTTATAAATCAAATATTATCATTCCTATTTTAAACAAGACAAACTGAGACTTTCCAGGGTCACAGAGTCAGGACTCAAAACTTACATCTCCCTGATGCCACATTCAAGGCTTCACAACAAGCCTACCCTAACCCCACTTCTCTTGGCACATGACTGTTGTTAATAAGAATTTCTGCCCCTGGCTGCAGTGGCTTCCTACCATTTCCAAGCATGCGTCCCCCACCCTCACTCTCTGTCCTGGTGGACACATGACACCATTTAAACCAATTCAGAGTTTAACCTGTAATCTTGGAGAGTCAGTTGGCAGCCAATAGCAGCCTTGTGTTTTTAATAGGACACCAGATCTCTGGCAGGTGCAGACACACCACAAAGAAACCCACTTGGAATCTTTGCATGCTGAAACCATCCCTAAATTATAAACCAAATGGCAGGCAATACCAGGCAAGGACCTTAGTTTTATCAGGAATGCTACAAAGATTTTTTTTTTAAACAAACCTTTGTTTTTAATGTTTTTTTTTTTTTAAAGGAGACTTCCAGACAAGATGGAGGCGTAAGCAGGCACACTGTGCCTCCTCTCACAACCAGGATTGAGGACAACAAAAATATAGAACCCCCCAAAAACCAACCAGAACAGATAGAGGATTGAATTATATGGAATTCCAACAATGATTCACCCAGACCAGTAAGAGGGATAGAGTTGGCGGCCGGTGGAGAGGGGTCGTGGCAGGAAGAAGCAGTAGCTGGTGGTCCCAGGTGCACAGGCGGCAGTTACCTAGCACAGGGAGGCAACAAGCAGACCAAGCAAGGCCCACAAGGCGGCTGACCGCGGTCACACATTCGCGCGCAGGTAAGCCAGGCAAAAGTGAGCAGTGAGACGGACTGTGCAGCTCAGGGCCCCAGCACCGGGAAATAGAGCCTAAAGGGCACCAATTGAGAACACTCGTGGGGGTCGGGGTGCCAGGAGGGAGTCCCAGCCTCCCAGGAGAGTTCGTTGGAGAGACCCGTGGGGTCCTAGAATGTGCATGAGCCCGCCCACATGGAAATCAGCGCCAGAAGGGCCCAATTTGCTTGGGGAAAGTGGTGGAAGGGACTGGAATCAGAGAGAGAGTGGAGCAGGTGCCATTGTTCCCTTTTGGACCCCGCCCCCACATCTAGCATCACAACCCAGCAACTGGGTTGCCCTGCCCTGGTGAACCCCTAAGGTTCCGCCCCTCACTACATAACAGCCGAGACCAGACCAAAAAAATGGCCCAAATGAAAGAACAGATCAAAGCCCCAGAAATAATACAACTAAGTGACGAAGACATAGCCAACCTATCAGATGCACAGTTCAAAGCACTGGTGATCAGGCTGCTCACAGAATTGGTTGATTTTGGTTGCAAATTAGATGAACAATTGAAGGCTACAATAAGTGAAATAAAGGAAAATGCACAGGGAACCAATAGTGATGGGAAGGAAACTGGGACTCAAATCAATGGAGTGGACCAGAAGGAAGAAAGAAACAACCAAACAGAAAAGAGGGAAGAGAAAAGAATTAAAAAATATATGAGGAGAGGCTTAGGAACCTCGAGGACATCTCTAAACGTTCCAACATCCGAATTATAGGGGTACCAGAAGGGGAAGAGGAAGAGCAACAAGTGGAAAACTTCTTTGAACAAATAATAAAGGAGAACTTCCCCAATCTGGCAAAGGAAATAGACTTCCAGGAAGTCCAGGAAGCTCAGGGAGTCCCAAGGAAGGTGGACCCAAGGAGGAACACACCAAGGCACATCAT
The DNA here is from genome assembly GCA_004027475.1 of Anoura caudifer. Classification (NCBI taxonomy): domain Eukaryota; kingdom Metazoa; phylum Chordata; class Mammalia; order Chiroptera; family Phyllostomidae; genus Anoura; species Anoura caudifer. The sequence continues at coordinate 77,075 of PVKU01004337.1, read as the reverse complement.
AATTACATTAGCCAAGATTGAACTGAAGGAGAGAAGCCCTGGCTGGTGTAGCTCAGTGGATTGAGAGCACGGGCCTGTGAACCAAAGCGTCGAGGTTCGATTCCCAGTCAGAGCACATGCCTGGGTTGCAGGCCAGTTCCCAGCAAAGGGACGTACAAGAGGCAACCATACATTGATATTTCTCTCCCACTCTCTCTCTCCTTCCCTTCCCCTCTAAAGATAAATAAAATGTAAAAAAAAAAAATTAAAAAATAAAATAAAATGAAGGAGAGAATTCTAGAAGCAGCAAGGGATAAGGGCACAGTCACCTACAAAGGAGTATCCATCAGACTGTCAGCTGATTTCTTAAAAGAGACCTTACAAGCAAGAAGGGGCTGGAAAGAAGTATTCCAAGTCATGAAAGGCAAGGACCTACATTCAAGATTGCTCTATCCAGTGAAGCTGTCATTTAGAATGGAAGGGAAGATAAAGCACTTCTCAGATAAGGTCAAGTTGAAGTAGTTCATCATCACCAAGCCCTTATTATATGAACTGTTAAAGGGACTTATCTAAGAAAAAGAAGATAAAAAATAGGACAGTAAAAAGACGGCAAACTCACAGATATGAACAACCTCACCTAAAACAAAAGCAAACTAAGCAAACAGCTAGAACAGGAACAGAAACACAGAAATGGAGATCACATGGAGGGTTAGCAACAGAGGAGTGGGAAGAGGAGAGAGGGGGAAAAGGTACAGAGAATAAGTAGCATTGATGGTGGGTAGAAAATAGACAGGGGGAGGGCAAGAATAGTGTGGGAAATGTAGAAGCTAAAGAACTTATGACACATGGACATGAACTAAAGGGGGGGAGTGTCGGTGGGAGGGGGTGTGCAGGGTGGAGGGGAGTGATAGGGGAGAAATGGGACAACTGTAATAGCATAATTAATAAAATATAATTAAATAAAAAAAGGAAAGGTACCATAAATTCCTCTGATACAAGACAGATCAATTATTCTTCTAAACTAAGATCTATTCATATGGCATTACAACCAAAACCTGAAATACTGTTATTTTGAGAATAGAAAGCATTCTAGAAGCTAGGATTTAAGTGTCACACAAATAACATTTACTCCAGATTTCAGGCTTAATCCCCTTTAGTTTGTGTTAAATATGGCATTTTTAAACTAGCACTAGTTTTCCCTTCAAAGACAACTTGCATCTATTGTAGAAGCCAGACTTCCCTTCCTTATCAATTCTTACCGTTGCCCCTCCCTCTCCCTGTTTCCTGGGGTTCTAATGCTCCTTGACACAAATGCTTTCTTCTCCAGCACTCTGGCCAGTATACCATGACGCCCGCACAAACTCTCTCTGCTTCCTTCAATCTAGACCCAGTCACCCAGACTGACCCATGCTAGTTGGCTAACAAAGTCTGTCTGATGCCCAAGGCCAGTACGGGGTGTAAGCTCACAGTCTGAGGGAGTAAGAGAAATATGGCATCGTGATAGGACAGGCTAGGACACAGAGAAACCCAAATCCTGCCACAAATCAGCCACTGTCCCTAAGAGGCCCATAGGGGAAAGGGCAAGCAGAGAACAGAGCAGGGCAGAGCCACACTTCAGTATTAGCTTTGGTGGGCCTCAGGCCCTCAGCAGAGCTCCAGCAAGACTGTCTGGACTGTGAGCACCCTGCTGGAGCTGGCTGAATATTAAGGGCCATTCTGGGATGGTCACACCCAGGCCCCAAACTGGGCCTGTGGCAGGAGCCAGCCATCACCAGTGAGAAAAAGGGTGACAGACCCAATGCCTTGAATGGGGTAAATCTAGGCCTCCTCTCCATACCATCTCCAGCCAAGAAAGAGAAAGCGGTTGCTCTCAAAGGAAAGAATGGGAATGAATGGATGAATAAATGAACGAACGAACAAAAGACAAAAGAACAAGAAAGAAAAGACAGTGAAACACAGGCCTCTCGGACGCACACTTCAGTCCAAATTACTTCACAGCACAAGCATCTCTTCAATGAGGACTTCCATCTAGAAAGACAAATGGGACAAGAGCAGGCCCCATCTTTTACCTGTCAAGTAGAAGACTGAGGAGACAGGAGAGAGAGAAGGTCCCTTGGAGGGACCAGTGCTTGGACCGTTAGGGTCCTGGTCGCATGAAGGGAGTGAGAGAGGCCCATCCAAGGTTCTGTGGGCCTTCTAGTGGCCTGGGCGCCCCATACACCTCCCTCCAACTTCCCCCACACAGTCTCACCCCTCTTCTGCGTCTGGTCCTGGAAGGTCCATCACACTTCTTACTTCCACATGTCAGGGTCAGCTGGGAAGGCACAGTAGCTGAGAAAGGCCTCAGACTCACTCTCCCAAAGCTCCATGGTGCACAGCCACTTGCGTTTCTGACCCTCAGGTTCTCACTACAGTTCTGCCCGAAGGGCTCAGAGAACTGAAAGAACCTGGAAGGGGCTCAGTGTTGCCTTCTGCCTTCCTTCTTCCGTGAAAATAGTCTTTGAGCAAAACCAAGGCACTAGATGGTGCTTGGGAGGAGACAGCAAGCAGGGGGCATTAAGAGCTCACGCTCTGGCATCAGCTTGTGGGGTTCAAACCCCAGCTCTGCCATTTACTAGCTAGTGGCCTTGAACAAGTCAGTAAAGCCATCAGTCTTAGATTCCTCATCTATAAAACAGGGGGAACAATTGCAGCAACCTCGTTGGTCATGTGACCATCAGATGGATAATTTATGCAAAACTTTGAGCACAGTGCCAGGCAGAGTGAGCACATGATAAATGCTGGCTGCCAGGATAATGAGAGCCTCATTACTCCTCCTCCTCCTCCAAGATTTATCATTATTATTACTATTCCAGCTTCACTCCAGTCCACACCACTTCCAGAGGGCCATGAGATCTCTGCCTCTCTGCATCCATCCCCTTCGTTTCTCCACAGTTGATGACTTACCTACTGAGGTGAACACAACATCCTTTCTCACATGGAGACAGACTCTTACACAGTGCCTTCAGGGCAGTGCTCAAGGACGTGTGTGCTATTCACGTCAAAGACTGCAAAATGCTCAGGGGCTGACTTCCCCCATGGTTGTTCTCAGGCAAGGATGTCACCCCAAAGGTCCTGAGCAGCCGCTCAAACCAGATGCTCAGTTCACTTCTTCCCCACTCATCCCCATTGCATTTCATGAATTTCTCTGAAGGGCAAAACATGGATTTGCTGTCTTCTTCTAGTTCATTTACTCACGCTCCTACCCACAGTGAACACTTTGATAGTTGTTATGTGGCTTGAAGAAATGCTATAAGCAGAACAGTTAAAAATAGTAACAACAGAAATTTATACCTTAAGCGAATCATTCCAACAGATGGGACTTCCAGCATTTGTTATCCCTCTCTTGTCTGGGACTTTTCAAACACTGCATTTCCAGCAGGCCAGCCTGAGAGCTATTTGATAGTACCTCTCTGACCAATTATATACTAATTAAAAGAACTCAGTGTGGGCTGGAGGTAGCAGCTTTGCATATGGACGTTAATTACTGGGCCCTAGTTTTGCCAAGAAAACACAAAGGGCCTTTCTGGCTGAATGCTGAGGTTCAGAATGAACATGTGGCCTGCGTGGGAAGGAAGGACGAAGAGTGTGATCCCAGGCAGGAAGTGGAGTGTTTTCCCCTCTATAATCTCCTGAGAGTAACTGTGCACCAGGTTTGCACAAAATCCCTGGTCAGCCAGGGGAAAAAGGGCATGCTGCGTGGGCAGGCAGCTGCCCCCATGGACAGTCATTCAATCCCAGAGCCGTCTCTGAACTGGAATTCTTTTCTGCCCCTCTGGCCTTTCCTTATTGTTTTTTGGATCAGAAGCTCAGGTCTCTTCGTAGGTTTCACTGAGCCCAGGGTAGCCCAGTAATAATTTTTGGCTAACCAGAATCCATTCCCCTGTTTCCTGGTTATGCTATACCAAACACTCCAGTCCGCAAGGCTCTGGCAGGGAGGAGCATGTGGCGCAGTCCTGACCAATCAGCACAATTTAACACCTCTGACCATGGTGTTTAATTCAAGGATGAGCATTTGACCCAACCAGTACAATCAGCATGACTTCCAGGATGTGTGTGGGAACTGTGCTTGGGTGACAAGGTCTCTACTCAAGCTGGAGACTGACAGGTAACAGACCTGACGCTGTGGCAGTCATCTTACTGCCACAGGGAAGAGAAGATAGGAAAATGAAGACAACACAGAAGAAGCAGAACCAGGAGAGAGAAAGTGGAAAATCAGAACACTGTGATAGCATTTGAGGTTCTGGAGCAAGCCATTCCTAAATGAATCCACTCATGACTTTCAATACTGTGAACCAATAAATTATTTTTATGCTTAAGCTGGCTTCAGTTAGGCTTTCTGTTAATTTGCAACAAAAATAATCCTATCTGGTGGAAATTAGACTGAGAGGCATAAAGTTAAAACAACAACAGTCCAACCCTTTAGGGATCCAACTTGCAAAGAACATACTTGCTACAGCCTCTGTGAAGCCCTAAGAATCTTGGCCCAGAAATGAAGAATTCAAGATCTAGAAGAGACCTTGTGGACAAAGCATCTTGTTCAACCATCTTTGCTGACTTTTTCTAAACAGGCATGTACATGAAGGCCTAGGGAGGAAAGATGTCAGTAGCAAGAGACAAACTCTTCTTCTCATTGCTGTCTCCATGCCTTGTATGTATAGTTGTGGATTAATAAAATCTTCTTGATTGAACACTGCAAATCCAGTCACCAATAACCAATCTCTCTCAAATATGCAGCTAATGAAATAGTCTACTTCTCCTTTTTCTATATGGCAAATATCTCTTACACTGAATTCCTTAATGGGTAACCTTCACGTCCTACAACAATCTCTGTTTTTCTCCTCATTTTCTTTGCTGGACACTGGCCTCTCATTCCTTCCTCTTCCCCACTTTGCCCTTTCAGTTGTTCAAAACCTTTACTTCCTCATTTGAGTCTGCATTGCCTGCAGACACTTAATAATTTACACATTGTTCATTTCTCCATCTTTTAACTTCTACCTTAAATCATGAGTTACCTGCAAATCTTCACCCATTCTTCACCTCTTCTCATATCTATGCTAATTGTATTAAAAACAGTTGCAAATTTTTATGTTCTGCCCAAGAAAACACACACACACACACACACCACACACACACAGATCAACTTCTCACAGCTGATCTTCAACATCTTTATGATCATCTAGAGATATTTCTTCCTAGGATCAGATCTCACAGCTACCTGAACTATTTTTAAATGGCTCAGGATGATAGATGGAAAATAAATCTAATTGTCTATTTGTTATAGGGTATGATCAGTTATTTAAACTTCCTGTGACTAAATTCCCCGTTTCTATAACAGATTAGTGCCATTTGCCAGTGTACAATGTTAGCCAAGTTCTGGTAACACACAGATGGGAAGCTTCATGTAAATGTTAAGCAAGGTTATTACTCTCTGGAACCCAGTAGGCCACTGGCAGCCCTTAAGAATTACAATTATTACTTTTTATAATTCCTTTTAGAACATCCTGGGAACTTACTGTCTTCAGAGAAAAAGCTGTGGGAGTTTGTGAAATTCACAAATTCATTGGCTCTGTAGTCCAAGTGAAACCTTTTATTAGAACTTTGGATGGCAAAGGTGGAAAGTCAATTCAGGATATAAAATAAACAGGGGATACCTTGAATTTACATGGCTTCCCCTTTGCAAAAATCTGCAACTGCTCGAATGTGTTATCAGTGTCTTCTTTTACAGGAAGATTTTCTGGGGCAAGATATACTAATAAGGAAGAATTTAAAGACATTTACTATGGATACAAATTCTAGACTTCCTTTCTTATTGTCATTGTTAATAACTCTATTTACATAATTTCCCTAGAAATCTTTCTTCTTAATATCCAGCTTCAAAATTGTCAATCACACTCAAGCCAGGTAGTTCAGTTGGTTAGAGCGTCGTCCCAGTAATCTAAGGTTGCAGGTTTGATCCCTGGTCAGGGCATGTACAAGAATCAACCAATGAATGCATAAATAAGTGGAACAACAAATCTATGTCTCCCCCTCGACTCCCTACTTTTCTCTCTCTTTCTAAAATCAATAAATTTGAAAAAAAAATATTTTTTAATTAAAAAAAAATCTGTCAATCACTATAGGAACTGGAAATCTACCTTTCCTGGGCTGACTTCTTCAGTACACCGGGGAACAGATGTGTGCACCTTCTCACATGCCCTCAGTGGCTTCCTTCTTCCTTTCTCTCTAGGCCAGCGCCCCACCAGCCCTGTTTGTCCCTCTGCTGCCAAGGGTGTAGAGACTGGCTTCTTGAGAGGTCACGAAGGAGACAGCTGACAGAATCCTGAAAGGCAGAGAGTGAGTCCCAGTGGAGTGAATTTTACCAATATGGAAAACAGGAGTCAGGGCAGGGTAAGAAAAGAGCCCAATTCCCATATTTTCTTCTCTTGAAGAAAATATAACCCTAACCCTCATGAGCAATTCCTCCTTGCAAACGACTACAGCATCTCCACACCCTGAGTGACCCACTTGATTCTTCATGGCTATTTTGACATGGCAGCCAACATGAAGTGTCAGTGTATCCTGTTGCGTCTTCACTTCCCCTCCGCAGCCTGGAATTTCAGCTCCCCAATACAGTCCTAGCACCTTCGCCCTTGCCTCAAACATTGCTTTCTGGAGAGCTGGGCTAAGATGTTTTATTTTTCTGAATCCAGAATTTCTCAAGGTCTGGTTTGCAGACCACCTAGATTAGAATTTTCCTGATAAAAAGGCAGCAGATTCTGAGTCCATTCCAGAAATTCAGACTCAATAGGTCTAAGGTAGGTCCTAGAAGTCTGTAATATTAAGTTCTACAGGTGACTCTTAAACACCCTAAAATGTGAAAATCACAGGTCCAAGTTCCTCCAGTGTCCCTCAGCCTACAACCCTGAGGTTCTTCCCCTTTCTGCCACATTTTCGCTGAGTCCTGCTGATATTTACCAACGCCATCTGTCGCATCTAAATCTGTCCTCTTTTTCAGAGGAAGAAGCACTGCTTGCCCCCAAATTTGGGCTCATTTCTTTTTACCTGGAATTTGATCAAAGCCTCCTGAATGGTCCCCCCACTGACTTTCTTCCCAAGTGGGACTAAAACCGAAGATAAGGCTGCGTAGTTCACAGAGCACCTGGAACAGTGCAGTGTCAGAAGTGGGCACTCAGACTCTGCTAGATGCGTACAGAGTGCCTGAGGTCGTGGGCCTTCAGTCAGCTAGAATCAGGCCTGTGCTGGATTTGTGAGCCTGGGCATTTGCTGTGTTTAATTCTTCCCTCATTGCTGCACTCACTTTGCTGATCATGACAACACGTACTGGGAAGTCCCTCTGAGCTGGGGCCAGCCCATCCATTTCCATGTGATCCCTTACTGCTTGGGGCACTACACATAGTGGATGCTTTACTCAGTCCAGTGGCAGTGGAGGTAACAGGAATATAGAATTCACCCCTTTTTCTTTCTTTGTCTCCCTTCAAACCCTCCCACACCCACGTTACTCAATTCACTCCTCTAATTTGAAACACTTCTGCCCCAGCCGGAGCACTCTTTCTCGGCTCCCACCAGCCTGCCTTTGGCCAAAATTCATCTGACTGCACTTGTGTTCTACTTGTTTCCTTCTCCACATGTCCCTTCTTTCTGACTTGAGAAACTGATGTAAAAATGTCCTTCCTTGTTGTAAGGAAACAAAGGGTCTTATTTAACTGTGATAATTATAGCCAACGTTTATTAAGCATTTACCACAAACTAAGCCCTTTCCAGGCATTCCCTTGTTTAGTCCTTTCAACAACCCTAGTGGGTCAGTACTGCTTTTATCCACCTTTATAGATGAGGAGATTGAGGATCGGGGAGATTATAACTTGCCTACAGAAAGTGCTGGAGCTTGTCTGATCACGACGTCTAGGATCTTAGGCATTTGGGTACCTTCTCTCCACACTGCCTGATGATACATGGTGATTTTCTCCACTGTGGCTCCCTGAAATGAACCCTTCATGCTAAATAACTATCCCCAAGTCCACAGTCACAGCTGACGTAAGTTGACGTTCCATGACGGCAGGTTACAAGCCTCCCAGTCCTGGTCCGCAATCAACCCTTTGTTTGTCCATCTGACTTTGCAATTCCATTTGCCACATGGTTCTGCCACATCAAGCAGACATTTCATTTTTGAATAATACACAGCCTTCATGTCTGGCTTGCCTTATAAGCATTCTTGCCACATCAAGCCAGGAGCTCATTTCCCCCCTAATATTTCTTCCACAAACATCATCCACTCTTTCCCCCTATGACCCTGCATCACACACTTTCATCCCAGCATCTGAACCAGTGCAGAAACATGTCTCAGAGCCTTCCCCCATGACTCACAGCCCCCAAGACAGAGCCCTTGTGGGCATTTGACAGTTTCTCCTTTGAAAATGTCTTCTGAAGACTAATTGGCCCTCAACCTCCCAGTGAACTATTCTGTTTTCTCAGTAACTCTTGCTTCTGTCTTTGTCCCTCTGAGCCCTAAAAACTGACCAAGATCTGAACCAAGGAACAAGAGTAATTACTTGACCTGAGCATGCCACTTGTCTCATCAAGGCATAGGGCTAGCCCCTCATTTGTAGCAGGCCCAAGTCACCCCATGATGGTACTGTTCCCCTTCTTCAATCCTTAGGTGATGGTAGCTGTCCCCCACCTCAAGGTTAATTTAACTTTTAATTTTAATCTTAGCTTTCCAGCTATCTTGCTCTCTCCCCAAGCCTGCACATCTGGAACCATTCACAAAGTGGTGGTTGAAATTTCCACTAATTCAAATGGAATGCTAGGGATGGAGGCCACTGGGAGGCCCTCAGCTTCCCCCTTTTCCCAGGGCAAGCAGTTCTACCCTAAGAAATGAATGCACCAACAAATGTGCTAGAGCGTGCCCACTAGGAGTAGAGCCCTGGACTGGGGGCCCTGACGTATGTTCAGACACCATGGACAGTGCTATGGACTGACTTGTGGTTCCACAAAATCCATGTGTTGACACCCTAACCCCTCGATGTGACTTACTAGACATAGTGTTTTTAGGAGATAATGAAGGTTAAATTAGATAATAATAATAGAGTCCTAGGGCCCTGGCTGGGCAGCAGAGTGAGTCAGAGCATAACCTCCATATACCAAGGTTGCTGGTTCAATTCGCAGTAAGGGCACATACCAAGAATCAACCAATGCCCTGGCTGGTGTGGCTCAGTGGATTGAGTGCCAGCTTATGAACAAAGAGGTTCCTGGTTGGGGCACATGCCTGGGTTGTGGGCCAGGTCCCAGTTGTGGGTGTGTGAGAGGCAACTGATAGATGTTTCCCTCCCCTTCTTCCTCCTTTTCCCTCTCTCTAAAAATAAATAAAATTTTTTAAAAATTTTAAATAAAAGAATAACAAATGAATGCATAAATAAATGGAACAACAAATCAAAAATTAAAAAAAGAATGGAGTTCTAATCCAATAAGAAGAGAAAGAGAGATCCCCTCTCCCCCTGTCTTCTCCATGTGAGGACACAACTGACGGTGGCTACCTTGCAAGCCGGGAAGAGAGGGCTCACCAGAACCGGCCATGCTGGCATCTCGATCTTGGACTCCGCAGCCTTCAGACCTGTGAGAGAAATTTTTGTCGTGTAAGGCACGCAGCCTGTGGTGTTTTGTTATGGCAGCCCTAGCGAATGAACACTGACAGTAATCTCTTAGGCAGACGTCCAGTCAATGTGGTTCACAGGGAAACCAGGAATCCACTCTGCCTGGGAAGGGACGGACATCAGGTAGGGCAGCAAGGAAATTGGGAGAAACATGTGAAAGTGGCTACATCTATCCATGTATCCACCAATAAGGATTTGTGGAATAACTGTGTGTACAATTATAGATAGTTTTCAAACCATATATTTATATTTGTTTATAAATGCATGGAAAAAAGATCTGGAAAGATATGCACTAAATGGCTAAGGATCACCTTTGGGGTGGGGAGGAGAGAAAAGGGGCAAGGAAGATGATGAAGAGGAACTTTTAATAACATAATGTTGTTTTAGTGTGTTCACCTGTAGAAAGAGAAACACACAAACTTGCAAATATCTGGCGAATGAGGAGGAAAGGCAGTGTGCAAGGCCCGGTGGGTCCGGCTCTCCTGCTGGACAGGCAACCCAGGCCTTTTCTCTGGGACCTGAGAATGTAGTAATTTTGAAGGTGCCAAAGCCCATATCCCCAGTGCAAGGGGCCAGGCATATAGTATGTGCTGATACACTGGTTGCTTGTATGCATGAATGCACGAGGGGACAAATGGGAGAGGGGGCACAGAGCCCAAAGGGAAAGTTCTGTGGGAAGGCCTAACCCTGGCCAGGAGATTCCATTGAAGCATCAGTAAACAAATCCCGAAGAGTTTCTGTGGAATAAGGCCTGGGTACGGGACACGTGGGGAATCTGTACGGCTCAGAGATTCAGATGGTTCAAGGGACTCTACGTGGCACATGCCCAGGATAAGGGCCAGAGGGACCAGAGCTCTAGAAGTAGAGTCTAAGATTCTAGCTCTTACAAGGGACAGTAATGTCCCTAACAAAAGAGTATGCCCCTTTGCTACCAGACAACCAAGGCCCACAGTATCCCAACTGATCCTTACTAACTCTGCCCTCCCAAAACATGTAGGCGTCCAGAGTAGGGATGACATGTGGCAGTGCATATTGAAACCTGGCACAGCAAGAAGGTTAAAAGCACAAGCTCTGGCCCCAGACTGCCTGGGTTCCAGTCCTGGCTCCATCACTTAACTGAGCCAGCTAATTTCTCTGTGCTCCAGTGCCCCCACCTGCAACATGTGGATGGTCAAAGTACCTTCTCTGCGGAAGACACTCAGAATGGTGCCTGGACGTAGGAGAGAGGTGGCACTTGGATGAAACTCAGAGTGACCTGAAGATAGCCCAGTGAAATCCTGTGACTGCACTCACACAGAACTCATTCCAGCTCCTAGAAAGAAAATGAGCTGCAAAACCTGCATTCGAGGCATTGTTGTGATCCTCTTTAGCTGTGTCAACTCTGCTAGATTAAATGACATGAACAGAAGAGGGTAGAGGCCATTTTGTAGCACATGCACCTTCTCCCAGTTAGTCAATCAAACACGAATGTGGTGCTGCTGTGCAGGGATTTTCCAGATGAAATTAAAGGTGCCAACCAGTTGACATCAAAGCAGGAAAATTCTCAGTGGGCCCACCCTAATCAGGTGAGTCCTTAAAAAGGAATGAGCTTTCCCTAGCAAAGGAAGAGTCCACAACTGCCTTCCCCTCCCTGGATTTTCTCTTTCTGACTGCCCGAGGAAAACAGGTTCAGGCACGTGTCCCTGAGGTTCCAGCCGGCACATGATCACCCCTTCTCGAGAGGTTGCCCTACAGATTTGGGGCTCACTGAGCCAACCCTCCACAATTACAGAAGTCAATTCCTTGTGATGACATCTATTAAAGTAGACATCCCCTGGTTTTGTTTCTCCTTTTGAATCTTGACTTCCGCTCTCCCACATTGAGCACCATTAAAGATCAAGGGGCAGAACATGAACACCAAGGCACAGTCAGTTGTCATTATTTCCAGTCGGCCTATAACATCACTGCAAACATGGAATTAGTCAACACTGAACCATCGCTTCTAGGGGAAATACAGGCTTGGTTTCCAGGGAGTCTCTGGTCACAACATTTTCATTAACTGATCAATATGTAACCTTGTTTCATTTGTGTTTCTGTTTAAAGACATCTTATTTAGTATACACTGTTGAGTAACATTGAACTCACAGTCAACAGCGCTGTAACTCACACCTGAAGGAAGTTTATGTGAGACAAGTAGTTTCTCCAGAAGGCGCATCACAGCTTCCAGTGCTTACGAACAGCAGAGGGTGCTTCCACACGACACTTGGGGGCCACTTTAAACAGCAAAATCGCCCCAAGAGAAAAAGCACCAAAAAATGTAGAAAATGTGGCACAAAACAGACTGAAAATGACACTTATTTACAGTATGAGAGCTGAACCGAGCAGGCAGAGCACAGCCTTACTTCACCAGAGCTGATAACAGGCAAGCAGTGACTCATTTTTGGCCTCTCTGAACATGTCCACAAACGACCACAGAAGCACCAGAAGTATTATATGGTGGGTCCAAATAAATTTTAGCAAGTAGGTGAAGTTGCAACTATAGAATCTGGGAATAATGAGGATCAAATGTGTTTTTTGCTTTGAAAGCCTTGAAGAAAGTTATTTTTTCCCTCCTATCCTAGGTGTGAATTTCTCAGGTTTGAAGCCACCCTCTTCCACCTCCCCTTTCCCTCATGCTGTGTCCTTATCTTCAGCCCTTACAAGCCATGCTGGGTGTTCTCTGCTCGCCACACTGAGAATGCCAGAAAGAGGGCCAGACCCAAGGCTGTGCCATGACAGAGGCAAGAGCAGACGGCACCTGGGTGGAGAGAGTGGCGGTGAAGATGGGAAAAGCCAGTGAAGATGGGAAAAGCCAGAAGAGGCGGGCCCTTCCTTGCTAAATGCCAGAGGGCAGTGGGTGTGGGAAAGAGCTGGAGGTGACTACAGTTTCTAATTTCATAAATCCAGTAAGCACAGAGGAGCTATGCTTGAGACTCAGAGTAAAATGATGTAGGTCTCTGAGGGAAGGTAATGAGTTCTATTTGGGACCCATTAAGTTTGAAGTGCCTACAACATCCAGATGGCGTATGTATCAATCAGTGCTCTTAGCTGCAGAGAAGAGAAGGCAATTCTGGAAAATTCAAGCAGGTAAGGAAATTATTAAGGGTATCTGGCAAGTCACAGGATTTCCAGAACAGCCAGAGAACCAACACTGGTGCCTCTGTGCCCAGGAGCAAGCACAAATTCATTCCGGGCTTGGTCCCGTGAGGAACCCACTGTTGATACCACTGGAAACACAATGCATAGCTCACAGCTATGACTCAGGCCTCTGCCTCCAGCGCATCACTGCTGCCCCAAGAGCCTGTGTAAGGCCGCCACTGCCACCCCCACAAGAACGGATTCTGCACAGGCCCTGCTTCTGATCAGCTGGGCCACATGCCTGTGCTCTCTAGCTGCCAGGCTAGGGGTCGGGGCAGGGGTGGCAGTGAGTCTCTGCCACTGGCTGTCTCTGGAGTCGGGGGTGGGGGGTGGGCATGGGTCCTGCCTCATAAGGCAAGAGATTCCCTACGCAGAGGAGTAAATGATCTGATGTTGGGAAGACAGAATAAACAATGATGTCTGCTGCAACATACTCAGAAGAGCTAAAAATTGGACCAACTATAGGAGTTCTTACTTTTAAGCACTTACTATGTGTTCAGCACCATATAAAATGGTTAACATGCATTTACAGAGTGTAAACTACACAAAACAACATTAAGTCAGTATAGAGAAGAGATCCAGGGAGAGCAGAGCAATTTCCTCAAGGGGCCAACCATGTGGCCTCGCCCAGGCCTGGGGGTTTCCTAGTAAGCAGGACCCTCACTGCTAACACCAGCACAGTCTCAGGGAAACCAGGGCAGTTGATCAATCTAGTCTGGTCAGACAGATCTGGGTCCAAATTCTGGCTTGTCCACTTAGGAAAAGTGACTTAATATCTTGGATCCTCAGTTTCCCCATTTGTAAAATGGGTGTGATAAAAGTATCTCCCTCACAGAACTGTTGTGGAGGGTTACAGGAGGTATGTATAAAGTACTCAGTATGTCACCAGGTATACGTAAAGACAACAAAAAAGATATTAGAAATTATTCTTAACTCTAGAAAAATTGTGCTTGCTCACATTACAGCAAATGGTAGAACTGAGATTTCAGTCCAGGACTGAACAACTCCATGCTGCAATTTAATAATTTATACAGTATTAATGCCCTAAGTATTTATTGCATCCTTGTCTGGGGGACAGTTGAAGATACAGGAGGATGAGGACAGGGGACAAAGCAGGGTTAGCACTATCTATTATCCTAATACTTAAGACAGGCAAAGAGGCAGAGCCAACAAAGAAGACAGAAGAAATTGATCACAGATGGCAGATGTTATTGTGAAAGTAGGATAATGATAAAACATCAGGAGTGGCAGAGCAGATCCAAGGTTGCAGAGAAACCAGTAGGATGGAAACACATTATTTTTGCAATCAGGAAAGAAAAAGGTAAAAAGAAAAAGTTGAGGGATGTTGGCTTTGGGTTATAATGGGACAGCAGAGAATGACTTACTCCCCTACTTTAAACAACTAGAAAAACACTCAAAATTTAGGAGACAGCAGACAGCAGAAAGCACAAAATGACGACCCCTGAGGGAAGGGAAGCAAATGAGGTGAACCCTGGGAGCACCCAGCTCACTGCAAGGAAGAGTTTGCAGACCACAGGGGAAGAGGGACAACGAAGGGCCAAAAATAGTTCATGTTCCAAACAATGAGCTTGGAAAGAACACATAGAGAATCAGGTGGGTTCCCAGGGGACTCTTGCTTCAATACTGAACCCAAATTAGCTTAAACCAGATGGTGGCAAACTTTTTCTTAAAGGACCAGATACTAAATATTTCAGGGGTGTGGGCCATATGGCCTCTGTCTCAACAACTCAATTCTGCTATTGGGGCCAAAAGCAGTCACAGACACTATTCAAGCCAATAAGTGCAGCTGTGTTCCAATAAAACTTTATTACCCAAAACAGGAGGCTGGCCTGCAGGCCATGGCTAGCCAATCCCTGGCTTAAAATAAAGCTTGTTCTGGACTCACCCTAACAAAACTGAAAAAGCAAGCCTCAAAAGTATCAAACTAGTTCCAAGGCCCCTAACTGCATCCCAGAACAACAAAGCCCAGCATGATTTACAGGGATGCAAAAATTCCAGTGCTCAACGATATAAAATTCACAATATCTGGAATCCAATAAAAAATTACTAGTCATGCAGAAGAGTGAAAATATATCCCATAATGAGAAAGGGGAAAAAAAACAAAAGGAACAGACCCAGAAATGTCACTGATGATAGAAACAGCATACAAAAACAATAAAACTGTGTTATAACTATATGAGTTCAAGAAAGTTAATGGAAAGCATGAGCATGTTAAAAGGAAACAAGAAAAATAGAAGAAGTTATAAGTCTAACTTCTAGAGACCAAAAATACAGCGTCTGAGATGTAAACAAACAATCAGTGGAATTAAGAACAGATTAGCCATTGCAGGAAAAAAGACATGAATGAACTTAAAGTCACAGCAATAGGAACCATCCAAAATGAAATACTGACAGAAAAAAATTGGAACAGGCTAATATACTTGGAATTGTAGTCCAAGAAAAAAAAAAACAGAAGTGAGGGGCATAAAAATATATTTGAAGAAGCAATGAATGAAATTTTTCCAAATTTGATAAAAGCTATAAACCCACAATGCAGTAAGTTCAACAAATCTCAAACAAAAGAAACATAAAGAAGACTCCATTAAAGCAATTCCTAATTACATTGCTTATAATCAGTGATGAAGAGAAAAGTTTTAATGTATTAGAGGAAAAAGATGAAGAATAAATATTGACATCAGACCATGTCAGAAACAGTGCAATCCAGAAGATGGTAATACCATTAAAGTGATGAGAGGAAACAGAGCTGCTAACCTAGAATTGTATACCCAGCAAACATACTCTTCAAAGGGGAAATAAAGGCATCTTTGAACACAGATCCATCATAAGCAGACCACCACTGTGAGAAAAGGTAAAGGAAGTCTATCAGGCAGAAAGTGAATAGTAGCAAGTGGAAATCTGGGTCTCCACCAAGGAATGAAGAGCATCAAACATGAAAAATATGTGCAGAAATAGAAAATACATTTTTCTTTAAAAATTCTCCTTAAAAGAGGAATGACTGTTTTAAAGGAAAAAGAGCATCAATGGTTTGAGGGGTTCATAGCACATATAGACACAAAATGAAGACGATAGCACCGAGAGAGGAAGGGGATGAGGGGAAGGGGTAGAAATATACTGTTGTGAGGTTCTTGTGCTAAATGTGAAGTGGTGTGGTATTACCTGAAGACAGACTGTGCTGAGTTAAAGATGAATACTGTAAACTTTATAGGCATGTGTAAAAAAATAATATAAAGAGGTATACTAATAACCCAATAAAGGAGATAAAATGGAATCATATCGACTGCAAATGAGCATAAAAGATCTTTTGGAGGGGTGTTGGAAATATTCTGAAACTAGCTTGTGGAGATGGTTGCACAATTCTGTAAATTCACTAAAAAGCATTGAGTCGTATACCTTAAAGTGGGTAATTTTATGGTATAGAAATTGTACCTCAATAAATCTCTGAAAAACCAAATCATAAAAAACATTTATCCAAAAAATGCAAAAGATGGCAAAATAACACAACACAAATGGGACAAATAAAAAACAAATGGCAAGATGGCAGATTTAAACACATTTGAAAAGTAGAGATCTTGGGACTTCTGACCAAGATGGAGGCATAGGTGGACACACTGTGCCTCCTCACACAACCAAAATTAAGGACAATAAAGATTTAGAAACAAGAAAACAACCAGAACTGACAGAAAATTGAACTGTATGGAAGTCCAACAACGATTCATCCAGACTAGTAAAAGGGTGGAGTCGTGGCAGGAAAAAGTGGAGGTTGGCAGACCTCGGCTCACAGGCAGCAGTGGCTGGCAGATCCCAGGCACACGGGCAGAAGCTAGCAGACCCTGGGCACGGGGTGGCAATGGTGCAGACCCAGCGAGGCCAAGCAAGGTGGCCGGCTGACCAGGCGGTCCCACATTCCTGCTCAGATAACCCAGGCAAAGAGGAAGCAGTAGAAGGGACTGGAATCCAAGAGAGAGTGGAGCAAGCACCATTGTTACCTCTCAGACCCCACCCCCACATACAGCGTCACAACCCAGTGACTGGGCTACCCATCCTGGGGAACACCTAAGGCTCTGTCCCTCACTACGTAACAGCCAAGACCAGACCAACAAAAAACAAAAAAACCCAAAAATGTCTCAAATGGAAGAACAGATCAAAGCCCCAGAGTCAATTCATGTAAGTGACCAAGAGATAGCCAACCTATCAGATGCACAGTTCAAAGCCCTGGTGATCAGGATGCTCACAGAATTGGTTGATTTTGGTCGCAAATTAGATGAACAAATGAAGGCTACAATAAGTGAAATGAAGGAAAATGCACAGAGAACCAATAGTGATGGGAGGAAAACTGGGACTTAAATCAATGGAGTGGACCAGAAGGAAGAAATAAACAACCAAACAGAAAAGAATGAAGAAACAAGAATTCAAAAAAATGAGGAGAGGCTTAGGAACCTCCAGGTCATCTTTAAACATCCCAACATCCGAATTATGGGGGTAGCAGAAGGGGAAGAGGAAGAGCAACAAGTGGAAAACTTCTTTGAACAAATAATAAAGGAGAACTTCCCCCATCTGGCAAAGGAAATAGACTTCCAGGAAGTCCAGGAAGCTCAGAGAGTCCCAAAGAACTGGGACCCAAGGAGGAACACACCAAGGCACATCATAATTGCATTAGCCAAGATTAAAATGAAGGAGAGAATTCTAGAAGCAGCAAGGGATAAGGGGACAGTCACCTACAAAGGAGCTCCCATCAGACTGTCAGCGGATTTCTCAAAAGAGACCTTGCAGGCAAGAAGGGGCTGGAAAGAAGTATTCCAAGTCATGAAAGGCAAGGACCTTCATCCAAGATGGCTTTATTCAGCAAAGCTTTCATTTAGAATGGAAGGTCAGATAAAGTGCTTCTCAGATAAGGTCAAGTTCAAGGAGTTCATCATCACCAAGCCCTTATTATATGAAATGTTAAAGGGACTTATCTAAGAAAGAGAAGATAAAAAATAGGACAGTAAAAAGATAGCAAACTCACAGATATTAACAACCACACCCAAAACAAAAGCAAGCTAAGCAAACAGCTAGAACAGGAACAGAAATGCAGAAGTGGAGATCACATGGAAGGTTAGCAACAGGGAAGTGGGAGGAGGAGAGGGGGGAAAGGTACAGAGAATAAGTAGCATAGACGGTAGGTAGAAAATAGACAGGGGGAGGGCAAGAATGGTGTGGGAAATGTAGAAGCTAAAGAACTTATGACACATGGACATAAACTAAAGGGGGGAATGTGGGTGGGAGGGGGTGTGAAGGGCAGAGGGGAATGATGGGGGAGAAATGGTACAACTATAATAGCATAACCAATAAAATATATTTTAAAAAAAGAAAGAAAAGTAGAGAAGCCTAAACAGTCTTGATAAATAAAAAAAATTGAAGGATGACACAAATTGATTTCAAGCCTTATATTTTTTAATATTTTATTTATTTTTTTTTTGGAGAAAGGGAAAAGGAGGAAGAAAGAAAGGGAGAGAAACATCGCTATGCAAAAGAATCATCAGTCAGTTGCTTCTCACACCACTTGGCCTCAAACCCAGGCATGTGGCCCCAACAAGGAATCAAACACACAACACCTTGGTGCACAGGCCAGTGTTCAATCCACTGAGCCACACCTGCCAGGGCTCAAGCCTTATTGTTAAGCTACAGTAATCACGGCAGTGTGGTGAGTACATAAAGATAGCCACACAAATGAGCAAAATAGAATAGAATCCAGAAATAAATACATGTATTTATGGTCAGTTGATTTTCAACTAAGTTGCCAAGGCAATTCAATGGGGAAAGGACCGCTGCCTCACCAAATGGTGCTGAAACCATCAAACACGCATATACAAAAACAAAAAAAAAACTAAACAAGAGACCTTGTTTCACACCACAAAAATTTTTAACTCTAGCTTAATCAAAGACTTCAATGTAAACCGAAAATTATTAAATTTCTAGAGAAAAACAGGAGAAAATATAAGTGAACTTGGGTTAGGCAAAGAATTTTTCAATAGGACATAAACCATAAGAAAAATATTTATACATTATATTTTATCAAAATTAAACACTTTTGCTCTTCAAAGGAGACTGTTAAAACAAAAAGCAAGCTACATACTAGGAAAAATATTTGCAAAATATGCATCTGATAAAAGACATGTAGACAGAATGTATAAAGAACACTTACAACTCAATAAGAAGAATCTGATAAAAATAAAATGGGTAAAACAGACATTTCATCAAAGAGCATATATTGATGGCAAATAAGCACAATGGATACCACTACATATCCACTGAATGGCTAACACTTAAGACTAACAATATCAAGTGTTGTCAAGGATGTGGGAGCAACTGAAAGTCTCATACCTTCTTGATGGGAATGCAAAATGGTATGGCCACTTTACAAAACAATTTGGTAGTTTCTTATAAAATTAAACATACACTTAGCATATTACCCAGCAATCCCACATATTTACCCAAGAGAAATCAAAACATGCATCTACACAAAGATTTATATGTCAATTCTCATAGCAGCTTTAGTCATAATAGCAAAACACTGGAGACCACCTAAATGTCCATCGACAAGTAAATGAATAAACACATCGCGGAATATCCATACAGTGGATGACTACTTAGCCAGAAAAATAAACTGCCAATACATGCAGCAGCATGGATGAATCTCAAAAGCACCTTAGTAAGGGAAAGAAGCGAGACACATAAAAAACTGCATTCTGTGTGATTTAATTTATATTAAATTCTAGAAAAGGCAAAATTATAGTGATAAAAAGCAGATCAGTGGTTGCAAGGTTGCAAGGTAAGAGAAAGGGATTAACTGCAGAGGAATGAGGGATCTTTCTGAGCTCATAAATGTTTTATATTACGATTAAGGAAGTAGTTATAGGACTTTAAAAAAAAGATTTTATTTGCTTATTTTTATAGAGAGAGGAAGGGAAAGAAAGATCGATCAGTTGCCTCTTGTACATGCCCCAACCAGGGACGGAAGCCACAGCCTAGGAATGTGCCCCAACTAGGGGAATGGAATGGAGAACTCTCACTTTGCAGGATGACACCTAACCAACTGAGCCATGCCAGTCAGGGCATAAGACTTTATAAATTTGTCTAAACTCATTAAATTGTACACTTAAAATGGATTTTATTGGATTAAATTATACCTCAGTAAAGCTGACAAAAGAAAATACAGTTGACCCTTGAAAAGCATGAGTCCACTTACATGTGGATTGTTTTTCAATAAATACCATAAATGTATTTTCTTTTCCTCATGATTTTCTTAATAATATTTCCTTTTTTCCTACATTACTTTATTGCAAGTATACAGTATATGATATAAATAACAAACAAAATATACGTTAATCCACTATTTATGATCTTGGTAAGGCTTTCAGTCAATTACTAAGTTTTGGGAGAGTCAAAAGTTATACATAGATTTTCAAATGCATGGGGGTCAATGCCCCTAACCCCACACTGTTCAAGGGTCAACTGTATATTGGAATCAGTTGTTAGACAAAAGCATGCAGGATACAACCCACTTAGGGAAAATATTTGAACTTCTATATTTAAATCATCTTTTAACTATTTACTTTGGTTTATATTTTATAGCACATATTTGTACATTAGCATATCTATAAAATTTATAAATGAATAATCACATCTGAAACATGAACCTAGTTTTCTTTCTCAGTGACAGAGATGAATCATTTAAACCACTTACAGCCTAGAAAGTAGTTTCACTGACGTGGTGGGAACAGAGACCAGATTATAACAGTTGTTGAGAAGTGGGGATAACAAGTAAAAGTCTCTTTCGAAACATCTGCTGAAGAGACAGGGTATAGCTACATGCACAGTGGAGAGTTGTGGGAAGGTGGCTATTTGTAGTATGGGCCATTTTAATAGAGGCTTAAAGGATGGAGTCAGAAAAGAAAGATCAATAATATGATGGGAGAGATAAAAGGAAATATTATGGATAAAATACTCAGAGTTTACTGAAGATGGTGAAGAACAGAGGGAGACAGAGAGTGTTAGTTATGAAGTTGACTTTCTCATTCTCTAATGCATTAAGCAAGGATATCAGTGCAAAGAAAAAAGACAAGGTAGGCTAGCAGTGTTTGGATAGCCAGCATGAGCAATGACATGAAGAACGATTATACCCATAACACAAATAAATAAAGAAGCAGTTGCAAGAAAGCTGCTGAGCTTCTATCATCCAGTTATTTTCAAGGTAATGGTATCCACCGCACAGTCACATTCCAACCTGACCCTGAGAAAGCCCACAGGGGCAGGATGCTTAGACTTGGCCTCTGAAGGAAATGTCCCTTTAGGCCTACCCTAGCAATAGATGGCCCCATAAGTAGAAGGTGGTAAGAACTTATGTGGAAACTGGTGAACTGATAGCTGTACCTCTGGGCCCCCTTTTTAATTCATCCACCACCCACAGGACCTTGGACCAACATTCCCATTTGGCCTCAGGCACTAATTTGGTCCCACTGGTCAGTGCTAACCTGGGTGTGGAGGTTGTGTGGGTGGGGACCACCAGGAAGTGGAGGAAGTGGGACTGGTGATTCAGGCAGGGGCCCTGCTTCAGCTTGGCCTGACTCACCCAGGACCATGGGAATGGGCACTTCAGGGCTGGTGGCGCCATCTCTGAGCAGCACCAGGGCCTTAAGGGGCATCATTAGTGGTTTCAAATGCTTGCCCAGCACTTCTCACAAGGTGGCCTTGGGGCCTGCCCACATGTCATCTGGGTAATTATGTCCTATTTACCTTCCTGCAGATCCAGATGAACTGTCACTTGACTTCCTGACTTGACCTGAGTTCTACCCTGCCTGACACAGCAAGTTGACATTAATGACAGTCTTCTTCACAAACCAATCAATGCTGAAGGATTCAGTGGGACTTGGAAGGAGGGCCTCCGACCACCTTCTCATTGCATTCATCAGCTGCAGGGCTCTGCCCCCTAAGAAATCCAGACAGGGGAGGGCTGGGGCGGAGGGACGGGATGGGAGTAGAAAACAGAAGACTGTATAAGAACAACAATTAAAATAAAAAAAAAAAAAAAAAAAAAAAGAAATCCAGACAGCCTCCACGGCCAGTGGGGATACTCGGTGTAGGGGGCTTCTCTTATTTCTCTATCTACTTCTAATAACTCTGCTTATTTGCTCTAATGAAGCAACCCTCCTTCACCTTTCAGTTGATATAGCTCAAGGAACATAGCCAACTCTACCTCCAGCCCCAGGGTGGGCATGAACCAGCCTGTCTCATCAGAACATGGCAATCTCTTGGCCATAATGCATATGTGACCCAACCCATATGGGTATGTGACACAAAAAGAGTCAAAATGACCCAGTTCTGAGAGTTCTATGGAACTGTCTGCTAAAGGTTACTGAGAGTATAGAATAGAGGCCAAAATGATTGGCAGACTGTTTTCCTTTTTTAAGATGAAATTTAAGGAACCTTATGTGCCAAAAACTGCCTTAATTCTCTCTACAGATATCATCTTGTTTAATGCCCATATTAACACCATGAGTTGTAATTTCTATTATATGAGATGGCATTGACCTCAGAATCAGATTACCTGTGTTCAAATTCTGGCTCCATCATTTACTAGTTGTATAATAGACAAATTATTTGAGCTTTTTGGACCTCCATAGACTCATCTATAAAATGGAGCTAACAATACTACCTACCTCATAGTTGTTTAAAAGATTAGTGACTTTAAGGGCCCTGGCTGGTGTGGCTCAATGGATTGAGTGTGGGCCTGAGAACCAAAGGGTGTCCAGTTCAATTCCCAGTCAGGGTACATGCCTGGGTTGCAGGCCAGGTATCCGGTTTGGGGCACACAAGAGGCAGCCACACATTGATGTTTCTCTCCCTCTCCTTCTCCTTCCCCTCTCTCTAAAAATAAATAAATAAAATCTTTAAAAAAAGATTACTGACTTTGTATATGTACAGCAAGCTCTCAACAAATTTTAACTATAACTATGACCATTACCACCATCACATCATCGCCAAACTGAAAGACAAGGAAACAGGTACAGGGATGTCAAGAAACTGTCCGGGTTACACAATTAGTAACTGACAGACAGGGGATTTGAATCAAGGCTGCTTCTGGTTCCACAGACTGTGTTCTTAACCGTAAAAAGACACTTCCTGTGCCTTGGCACCCTAGGGAAGGGTCTGCCAAAAACAGAGTGCTTGTACACACAGAGCAGAGCTGAGAGGTAAAGAGGGTAAAACAGTGTCCTGAGGATATTGTCAGAGCCCCTTGAGCCAGTTGTCTTAGTCCATTCAGGCTGCAATAACCGAAATGCCATAAGCTGGATGGAACACAGGCAACAGAAATGGATTTCTCACAGCTCTGGAGGCTGGGAAGTCCAAGATCAAGGCGTTGGCAGATTCGGTAGCTGTGACTGGCTACCCTCTCACTGTCAGGGGGCACACAAACACTGACTCTATTTCATCAGTCAAACCAGAAGTCAAATCTACGTGTGGAGGTTTCAATAATACTAGTGAAAAAATTCCTCCTACCTCAATCCACTTTGGGTTTGGGTATCTGTCCCTTGCTGTTGAAATCCCTTGCAGACTTAGAGCAATTCAAATCTCATACTCAAGACTGTCCTTGTATTCTGGGCCTGAATAGCCCAAAGGGAATAGGAGACACACCCATAAAAGAATCTACTCTAGGGTTACCAAAGCAAAGCTGTTCATTTGTGCATTAATTCATTCATTCATTTCCTTCAAGCATCCTCCATGTGCTAGGTACTATGTTAGTTGCCAAAACATTCTGGGTGGATTGGGCAGAAGGTATTCTGCCCAAACTATCTGTGTCAAACTATCAATGGTGTGCCCACGAGTTTACCAGTTAGGGCCAGCTCCAGCCTCAAGTGGAATCTCAGTTCTCTTCCTATCTTCCAGAACAGAAGACTCTGGGATCTTACGATCTATGCCAGGCCTTTTCTGAACTCTGCATAGCCTTTGCTACAGCGGGACTCTGGCTTGTCTTTAAATGGAAACTGTAATAGGGAATTTCTGCACTGACTAAATTATTCATCCCTATCGAACCACATAAGCAGCATTCAATCTCCATTTCTGGACACACAGTCTTCCCAGATCAAAATATTCGATCAAGGTCCAAACAGGAAATGCAGATGCAGACGGGTGACTTAGAGTGCCAGGATGAAGCCCCCTCACCAGCAAGGTGAGTTGTTTCTGTCTTTGCATCAGATGTACACACAGAGAACACTTGAGGGCTGGGATTATGTTTGATTTTTACATCATAAGCGTCACAGAAAATACACAATGAAAAACCCAGTGATTCCTTGGAGAGTTCACTGCTCTCCCCATCTTCTTTGATTCCCCTGCCTCCTCTCCACATCCTTTGAACTTCTAAGAAGACACTTTGAAGGCATGTCATAAAGCAGTTTTTCATTCATGCTCCTCTCTTTGATGATCTTGCTGTTTGTCTGAACTGCAGCGTCCACAGGATGTCGGGCTGGGTGAGCTGAAAGCCAATACTGATGAGGAAGGGCGAGCAGGCAAGAGCCTGAGCTGAGTTTGTCCGTAAGAATAAAGGGATATGGGGGAAAGAGCAAGGCCAGAGGGGCCCAAGTAGAATTTCTAGTCTCTTTGGATTGTCTTACCCTTCAGAGTGACTACTGGTGAGAGAGGACAAGGGCACTGGAGCCCAGCAACTGTGCACAGCCTGCAAAATGTTTTGTTCACATGATTCTGCTGCCTCCTGCTTTGGCCTCAAATATGAGAGCTCTCTGATCACCCCATGCAATAATCCAGCTCCTACTTAAAAAGGGTTATTCATTGTGATTTTCCCCAGTGAAAAATTCAGTCATTTTAATCCTAACAAGATACCTTGAGGTGAGGAAAGAAGAGGGAGATAGTTAACTGGCAAGAATGCAGACATAGGCTTTTTTTCACCTTGCCCAATGAATAAATGGTTGAGAACTAAGACTCTTGATATATGACTCTCAAGAACCCTAAAATACTCAGGAAAGAGCCAGCAGCCCTGAAAGCAGCAGCTCTGGCCCCCCGGGCCTGGGGATGGGTAACTACAGTGACAGCAGACAAGAGCCTCCCATGAACCCAAGTGTTCTCAGATCCAAAGAGAAAATAAACCACTCCTTTCCGTGAGGCAGTGAGTCTGATCCATACTAACGAAGTAGTTGTGAGGGTCAGAGGAAAGCCTTCATCCCGGTATAAACATTCAATATATTAGAACTTAGCACTCTGGAGTCTGTGGGGAGGAAGAAGAACTCATTCACTCACAAGTGTGTAGTGAGTGCCTACAGAGCACTGGGAGGGCAACTGTGAGCAAAAGAGACAGGGTCTCTGCCCTCATGGAACTAACAGTTTAGTGACAAGTTGGACAGTTCTGCTCAGATGGTATGTGTGTGATTATAAATTGGGACACAGGCCTCGAAGGAAAAGTATAGGGTGTTATGAGAGCATTTGGCACAGAAACACCATTTGGACATGGATGACAGGCTCCATGGAGATCCGGGAAAGCTGAGCCCCGAAGGGGAGAGGGAGCCAGGCAGGCAAAGAGCAGGCAACAGCATGTTATGCAGGTGGAACAGCATTTTATGCAAAAGGAACAGCATATGAGACTGTCTGGCCAAAGGGGAGACAGACAGGAGGGTTCAACAGGGGAAGCAGGGGACCCGTTAGGAGTAAAGATTCAACAAGTGCATATGAAGTCTTCCATATGCCAGGTGCTACTCTGAGTACCAGGACACAGCAGTGAACCCAGTTCACAGAGTCCCTGTCCTCCTGGACTTTACTTCCCAAATGTTACCTTGTCAGAAACCAGACCCCAGCAGAGCTGCCAATAATTCAGGTTGCACGGCCACTTCACACACTCAGACTTGTCTCACCTGAAGGGCTCACACAGCACATGCTCCAAACTTGAAGCCAGCAGCTATTCTCGTTCCTCACCATGGCTGTACACCAGACCAAGCCCACCAGTGGGAAGGCAGCAGGTGACAGGGCAACTGAATCAGACAAGGAGATAGTGTACCCTTTGGACCACCATGACAAGGTGGCTTGTCATGGTGGTCCAAACAAAGGGAAACAGCCTCCAGCTCCTCTAGTAGTTCTAAGTTCTGGAGACCTTTCTGGCCCAGAGCATGGTTGTTTACGGCATGGGATTTTGGGTCAAATAATGCTGGCTTCTTGCCCCAACTCTGCCACTTGCCACCTGGGCCCAGAACTTAACCTCTCTGATCCTGTTTCTTATAGTCTACAAAAGAGGATTAGTAGGACCTTGACTACTGGGTAGTTTGGAGAATTAAAAGAGTAAGGGCACAGAAAGTCCCCAGCACTCTGCACAGCTCACAGCACATGCTTACACAGCCTCAGCAATGGTGACTATGATGATTGTGATATATCCCGCTTTCCTGACTGGAGGTGCCTGGCTTAATGTAATTTCCATAAACCACAGCATTACAGCTCAAGCAAGTGAGTGCAATGCACAGCCCTGCCTCCTTTCTTCAGGCAATGCCAGGGAAACCAAGGCAGAGTTCAGCATCTAGACTGGCGTAACACCAGGACTTCAAAGTCAGGAATGTTCATTTCTGAGAACAGTGAAGCAACCACAGGAAGCATGCCGCAGAAGGAACAACTGGCTGAATTAGTCCCAGGGGAATTACTCGGAAATATCTTCCGTTCAAAAAGACTCTGAATTTTCCATTGCAAATATTTAATATCGAATTGGGTTCTCTCTTCCGCCTTTGTCAGTGGAGTGCTCAAAATAATTATAATATTAGCCTAAGCCAAGTAAAATTAGGAAGATAAATCTGCAACATTTCCTTCCCCTTCTCCTTTGTTTCCCTGCCCACAGCAGATCCGAAAGCCAAACTTCAAGGATTTGAAGTCATCCACAGCTCAGCGAGCATAGCAGTGAAACAGTTGCTTTTAAAACAGATGACAGGGTTCAAACATTGGCCCTGTTACTTACAAATTTTGTGATTTGGGGGCTAATAACATCTCTTTAAACCTCAGTTTCCTCCTCCATCAAATAGGGGCAGTAAGAGTCCTTAGCTCGCCTAGTTACTGGGCACACAGGATGAGTGCAGCAGATGAAACTGAGGTGCTATTATTTCTTCTCTCTGTGCTCTTCACGCCCTATGATCTAAGTGATCCAGAGATGGCTCAGGTACAGCCGGGCCAGTAGGCTCTGAGCAGGCACTAGCTGCCCAAGGAGAAAAACATCATCAGCTGGAATGGGTGAGAAGGCTCTGTGTCCTCTTTGGAGATCAACAAGCCACACGGTGTGAAAGATCTGTGTGAAATCACGAGAACCCATGGGGGACCAAGTCAAACCGCCCCAACACCAGGAGAGCAGCCTGCCCCTGGTTCTTATAGTTTCTAACCCTCAAATCAGAGTTGACACCAATTCAAGTCTGAGACTTTTAAAGCATATCTGAGGACCACCATGGGGTCCTCTCCCTCCTTCCCGTCCGCAGTGAACAATAGAAAGTCTCTGACCTCATGGAACTTTCAGTCTAGGAAACAAGAAGTCAGGCTATAATGCCGGGAATTAGGAAAAATCCTGTGAAGGAACTAAACTGGGTGATGAGGTAGAGAGGGACTGGGATAGGGGGGACCTCAAATGGGATGGTCAAGAAAAGGCTGCCCCAATGACAAAACAAAACACCCAAACAACAACAAAAAGAGGTTACCTTGCTAATTCTTTATTTTCAGGGGAAAAACAGGCCCCCTTGGGTGAAAGGAGAGGTATCAGACTGGGGGTCTTTCCATTTACTCCTCTCTTCCCCACCACTAAACCATGGAAAGGCTAGTCAGGATAGACTCCGGGAGGATCTAATTCACCTTCCACAGATGCCCTAAAGCATGACCAGAAACACAGGTCTCTCTAATTTGTGCCAGAACCACCACTAGACTAATAACAATCAGAGCAGCAATAATCATTTGCTGAGCAGGACTCTGCACTGAGCCCTTCCAGTGTGATCACTCATTTCATCCTCCCAACACAGGGAGGATGCCACTGTCATCACCATCTGTATTTTACTGACCTCAGGGGATTTGAGGTGGGACAGGGATGCTGCTAGGGAGGTGTTATCATCAGACCCATTGTGCCACTGAAGAAATTAAGACACAAAGAAGTCAAGTAACCTGTCCAACACGGCACAGCCCATAATGAGCAAAAGGAGGATTTAAACAGAGGCTGACTGTGCCAGAGTATACTCATTAAAGGGCCCTAAAGTGTATGCAGGGAATAGTGAGTCATTCCACTTCTCTGCAGCGCTAGGAGTAGGAAGAAACCCGAAAGACAGTCTACATTCTTTCAATGAACGTGAAAGAGACATAGAACAGCCAGGCCTGGTACCACCTCCCCAGAGCTTCAGTCTAGTAAGCCCGACACAAGCACGTTTATACACAAATAATTCATTACTGCTGGACTCTGAGCCAAGGAAGAGTTTAGGGTATGATGAGTGTGGGTAAGCGGGGAGACAAGAGAAACCTTACCTGAGGCAGAAACATTTAAGGCTTAGCTAAGTGAAGAGAGGGGAGACCAACTGGTCAAGCATCAGTACCCTGGAAAGAATATGGCAATTTGAGAAACTGAAAAAAAGTGGAGGGACCAGGGTACCTGGGTAAGGGAGGCAGAGGATGGGTCTGGAGAGGGTGGAAGGGTTGAAGATGGAGAAAGCGATGGGAGGCCAGGTGGTGGGGAGTTCATAAGGCCAGACTAGGGATCCCCCACCAGTGGGTCTGGGGGAAGCCAACATCGCCACAGGCAAAGCTACACTTCAAGAAGGTGGTCTGGGGGAAGCTGGGTTGGTGGTACAGGAACAAATTAACATAATCCAGGTGAAAGGTAATGAGTACCTTGAGGGAATGGTGGCAGGAGAAGGAATCTAAGACAGAAAGCAGACAGGGAGACAGCAATGCCTCAGGGTCAAGGGGGAAAGCTGAGCCACACTTGGGGGCCAGAAGCATGAGGATGTTCAAACTAGCAGAAAGGCCACAAATTCAGTCTGAGCATACGGAAAGTGAGGCCTGCTGGAGTGAGGGCTACTGGCATTGTGTAGGACACCTTGATATGAAAAAACAAAGGCTGGAGAGACAAAGGCCATTCTTCCCATTTGAGGTGGAGTGCCGGCCATTCATGCACTCTGCATGGGGCCTCTCTGGGCAAAGCCCATCTCCTTCCTGTGCCCTGTGTGGCTTCCCTGCATTCCCTGCAACTCCTCTTTGTGTTTGGTCCATCTCTCATTTACACCTATTTCCTTCTGTTCTGCCATCTGAAGAAACAGACCCTTTCAGACGACCCACCTACACGGCCCAGGACTGCTAACACTGGGCCGAAAGTAACTCACAGGTAAGTTCTGTTTGACCCTTACAGAATTTTTCAAAACACAGATTCATTGTTGACATTTATTAAGTTTTACATAGAAATTCAGATATCTGGCTTCTCTTGAAAACTCAGATTATCTGGTGACATTCTGTCCGCATTCTCATGTGGCAACAACCACCTTGAGTAGAGAAGCTGCTGCCCTCTTCAGTGGCCATGAGCTTTCTAGTTCATCATAGTCCCCACCCCAAACGTCTCACAACCAAAACAGAAACTAGATGCGTGACCACCAAAGAAATCCATTCCTCTAAAACTGGTAGTTTTTTTTTTTAAGATTTATTTATTTATTTATTTATTTATTTTTAGGCACAGGGGAAGAAGGGAGGGAGAAACAGAGGGAGACAAACATCAATGTGTGGTTTCCTCCCACGTGCCCCCTACTGGGGACCTGGCCCACAACCCAGGCATGTATCCTGACTGGGAATCGAACCAGTGACCCTTTGGTTCACAGGCTGGCACTCAATCCACTTAGCCACACCAGCTAGAGCATAAAACTGGTAGCTGTTTTTTTTATCTTGGGGACAAAAGGGAGTGGTGGGGACTGGGGCTAACTGAAGAGCACAGTCCCAGGAGAGCTCTGCCTTCCTAGTTTTTGTAGATATGTGAGTCCCTGATCTCTGACCACACATTAATGATATTTTATTCTTTTTGGAAGATAAAGGAGCAGGGCTAGTTGGGTACTAATGCTTGGACCTCAGTTTGGGACCACCCAAGAATGTTCCCTTCCTTCATGTTGCAACCACCATATCTCTACCCAGCTGCTAGGTTATTCACCCAGTGCCACACAGATTCTGTTTTAATTCAAAAGATTGTTCAGTGGGACATCCCGGGGATGTGGGACACAGAAGTATATTTGCCCAGCACCACTTGGGAATAAATACAATCCAAGGGAAATAAGGGCTCACACTGGGGCTGGCTCGGGTCTTCCATGAAATGGGACATTCTTTCCGAGCAGTGTCTAAACAAAGGAGCTGAAGAGGGACAACACTTTTGGTTACAGAGCTTCCTCTCCCTAGCTGAGACTTGGCATAGGACAGAAAAGTGAAAACAAACCCCTTGCTCCTCTGAAGACAATCCCTAGTGGCCTGCTCTCAAGGGAAATGGGTAGCTGCTCTTTCAGGTGTGCTGGGTTCTTACTGTTTAGAGGGATAGGAAATGCCCAGTACCTCTAAACACTTTCTCATGCTCAGCACTCCAGCTCCTTCTCATATTCACCTTCCTGGATTCTCTGAAGTCCACAGAAGACGTGTCAACAATGGGAGAAATAGGCTTGCCTTCCTTCCAGCCTTCAGGAGTCACCCACCATGCATTTACTTCCCAAGCTGTGATCTTTAACTCGCAGTTTTCTGGAGAACCCAGCCACTAAAGGGTTAAGCATAGGTACACTGGAGTTATGCATGAGCAGCCATGAACATGTTCCCACATCCTCGCAGAGTTTAAGGTAACAGTACGAGACAGTAATCAAATAATCACACACATGTTATTCAAAACAGAACTGCTATGTGCCCTAGAGGAAAGAGGCAGTCCTGGGCATGCATGTAATAAGGTTACCATGCATAGTCACAGTAGTCAGGGAAGGACAGCTTCCCAGAGAAGCAGTTGGCTGGTCAAGGGAGTGGGCATGAAAAGCATTCTACCATAGGGAACAGCAGGCGCCCAGACCCTAAAGACCTAGGGAGTATGGCACGTTCTAGGACCTAAGATTCAGCTCCTGAAGCTGAGTGTAGGTTGCAAGAGCTGGGCTCTGCATCCAGCAGACACCTCCCTGCTTATAACTTGGAGCAGCTCCTTCTTTGGTGACATCCCCTCAGCTCCCAACAGTCCTTGGCACACAGGAAGCACAGGGTGAATGAGTGGAGAAGAACAACGCAGACAGGCCTTGTGGAGGGCACAGAAATGAGGGATTAATGCGAGTCTGTTAATCAAATACACAACAACCAGCACAAAGCTGGAGCCAACTGGCAACGGTAACTTTAACGTCAGTGCTGCTGCACCCTGCAAACTGGGATTCTTCCCTCTCCACCGCTGGCGCTGAAGCTTTGAGCTCATTGCTGGTGTCCTTGTGGCTATTTGACACCCAGAGGACACATTCCACTGTGTGTGGCACCACTGGCAGTGCCTCCAGCTGCACAGGTCCTGCCCAGAACAGATGGGCGCCTCACTGGGCTGCTGTTGTTCTATCTTAAGCTCCAGTTCGGTTCTAGGGTAGCCAACTCGAAGGATCTGAAGCAAAGGTGGGTGGGTGCTGGGAAGGGCAGAGAGAGGTGGGAGGCAGGAGCTCCACAGCCATGGGTGGCAGGATTCACCAGAGACCCCAGCCCGTGATCAAATTAGGAGCTGCCTGGGCGACAAGGGGACCACTGAGTTGTTTCAATCACTGACAAACCAAAGGCAGGATGAGGAAACAACTTGTCCCCACCAACCTCTCCAGGCCAGGTCTATGCCTGAGAAATTACTCAAGTATAATTTCAAATACAACAACAAATCAGAATTTTGAAATCTCTAAGTTCTTGCAAAAAATACCTCAAATTTATAAAGCCCTCTTTAATTTGTGGAAGAAATTTCAATCACCTGGCAACCACCTCAGAGGGGCTTTAAACAGCAGCTGGTGATCTTTGGCAAGGACAGCATGTGCCTCACTTCATGACACTCTCGCATCAGCTCTCCAGGGGCTTCCCAGTGCTTCTTAAAGTAGATAGAAAAGCTGCACCCCATCTGGCCCTTACCCACGGCACCCACTTCAGCCCACACCTGCTCCCATTCTGCAGTCAGATGCCCTCTCAGTTCCCGGGCCAGGCCGAGCACTTCCCAGTCCCTAGGGCAGGTTTTTACTTCTCTGTAACTTGCTTATCTGTCATCAGGCTTTCTGTGAGCACTGACAGGAAAGAGGCCACATTTGCCCTGTGACAATGTTTTCCTATCACCAGCACAGTACCCAGCACACGGGTGTTAAGCTACTGCTAACTGTGGGACAAATAACCTGTGTGACCTGCGAAGTGACTGTCCTGGACTCCTCAAACATGCCAACTACTCAAAGAAAAAAGAAATAAAGCTGGGGAACCATTCTTTTTTTTTAAACCCTCACCCAAGGATATGTTTATCGATTTTAGACAGAGAGGAAGGGGGAGGGGGAGAGACAGAGAGAGAGACAGATGGGGGGAGAGAGGGAGAGAGAAGCATCAATAGACTGCCTCCTGCACATGCCCTGACTGGGGATCAAACCCGCAACCTAGGCGTGTGCCCTGACCAGGAATTGAACCTGCAACCTTTTGGTGTACAGGACCATGCTCCAACCAACTGAGCCACCTGGCCAGGGCTGGGGAGCCAGCCATTGATAGCTTAATGCAATATGTGCCTTGATTGGACTGGATCAGAAATAAAAACGAGTACTGAAAGAGGAAGGGGACCAACGTTTTGCCTTTGGGATATTGATTTTAAGCTGGCTATTAAGAAACAAAAGACTCAGAAAGAATGTTTAATCCTTCTTTCCTACCCACGAAATTCAGATGGAAAGACCTGCTCCAGGAAAGAAACCCTAGCTTATTCGCTGCAACCAAGTCTGAATTAAGTTGAGTAAATGTGAAAGCATCAGGCAGAGCCTGGTCCCAATGAAACAAGAATTTACCTGCCATGTACGTTCTCCTCTTCCTCAACCACCTGTAAATCGCCCACTTTCTCTGAAATCCCACCACCACTGTACCCACTTCCCCTTTGTCCAAAATGACATATATCCCCAATTTTACCTCACTGTCTTTGGAATATTCATGCTTATGTGAATTCCTGGTGTGCGTGTATCAAAATTTTGATTGTCTCCTGTTAAGCTCTCTGTTAACCTGATTACTAGCTCAGTTTAGAAGACTTTAGGTGGGAGCAAAAGTATTTTTTTTTTTAGCCCCCAAAGGACATGATTGAAACAGTAGGGAGAATTTTGGTACAGACTGTACATTATAGAGAAGTATTGCATCTGTTAAATTTCCTGCATTTGAAAATTCCAGCACTAACTGACAGAGAATACAGAGATGCGTGCTGCAGCGGGACTTTAGAAGGACAGTGCCATGGTGCCTGCAACTGACTTTCAGATCCTTCAGCAAAGTAAATGCATTTTATATGTCCACACCTGCCTATACATGGAGCTGTTCCAGTCATGTGATTTTTCTGTAGGTTTTAGATTTTCTTCAAAGTAAAAAGTTGGGGGGAAATAAACTATTAGATGTATGGACAAATACAGAAAATGTCAGAGTTCCAGTTCTCATTTTTGGTTGAAGTGATGTGATTTATCCAAGATCATATGGATAGCCTCTGGCAGACATGAGATTTTCACTGAACCATCCAAACTCCTAGACTTTTTAAAATTTCCACTGCATAAAAAACTCACTTGGACTTGTGACAGTCTCAAACAGGTGCCTTTCAGTGCCCTGACTTGAATTACTGGTTGGTTATGCATCAGCTTAAAAAAATGACAACAATGTTAGGTGATTTTAATCTGGGACTCTAGTTTTAAAGGGCTTCTTTCTCATCTGCATACATCTCGCCCAGAGACAATAAATCAAGTATCAGCCCTTTCCACTAATAATAGTGAGCTGGAGAATTGGGGAAAGGAGTGAGACAAGCCTAGCACAAAGTTTAATTTTCTATTTTTACTAAAAGTCTTAAGCTTAAGTTTTCTGTTTCTATTTCCTTTTTCTTTTCAGCATAGACCTCTGAAGCCTATGCACCTATGTCTGGTCAAATTCCTATCCATCCTTCAAGTCCCAGCTTAGATTCCTCTTCCTCCAGGAAGCCTTCCCTGAATTTTCCAGGATAATTGAGGAGCCCTTCATCTGGGTTTCCACAAACCCTCTCCTTTCTCTACTAAAATTTAAACCTCATCAAACTAATTTTTATGGCCTGTATGCTTGTCATTCTCCATCACTGGACCACACCCTTCACAAGGGCAGCAGCTGGGATGTGGTGCCAAGCCTGTTCCCAACCCACAGAATACATGTGATAATGCACTGAGCTGAACTTCACTGCAGCCGCTGGCTCAGCCCCGCTCCTCACCAGCTCTAAGATGCTCGTGGAGGGCAAGCTCAGGGCAGCTCCCCTGAAACAGCTCCAGTGGAGCTTTTCTTCTGCCTGTTGTTTCAGGTGTCCTGTATCGCATCCCCTTTGGGACAGGAAGTGTCCTGTGTCACTGTTTTCTCCTCTTGTTCTGATATCAAAGGCTGGACCAGGGAGTTCCTGAGTGAAGATCAGGGGGCTTGGGTCCAGTTACCCACCACCTGCTAGAACAGGGACTTGGCCACACTGCCAAGCGGGGAACAACACACGCTTTATTAAATAATAACAACATAACGCATACTGCTCATGCCCTCCGGTCATTTCAGCCCAGGGATCAGTGTGCAAGTCACGCCAGGTGGGACAAGCAGAATGGGCTTCACAGGCAGCAGGAGGAGCCGGAGATTTGCAGGATGCAAATTCTTTGAATTCCGTGGATTTGACTGTGGAGTTTTCCACTCATCCTATCCCTTCCCAAGAAGGCGCCAAACAGAAACTGTCCCCTACTGGTCTCCACGATAGAAAGTGCAAGTCAATCTGGTGGAAGAACACTGCTGTAACAGCCAGGCAGCGCAGGTCTGAGTCCCAGCTGCCCCTCCACCAGCCTGGGAGCCGAGTGAGTTATAGGCTCACGGAGCCAGTTCCATTCTCTGTGATGGTGGCTGACAACCTCCATGGGGCACAACGGAACTGAAGAAGAAAATCTAGACAGCTAAGTATGTTGTAAATGGCACCATATACCTGGTACTAAGAATTATAAGATTGTGATAGGACTTGGGAAAATCACTCACCTGAGCAAATCATCACTGGGAATTGGGAGGCTGTGACAGAGCAGACTTACTGGGGTTGGAGACTTGACTGGAAGAAGGTACCTGCTAGAAGTTCCTAATGCACTCAGTCAAGGACATAAAACTTGCTGGGGGTTGTGTGGATACAAAGAGTAGGAGCAGGTGCTGCACATCATTTCTTGTACACCGTCCTCTCCTGAGCCCCTAGGTTTTCACAAGCAAGCAATCGACATGGTGACATTCTTCCCATGAGGGTCCCACCAGAGTTAAGAAGACCAAATGTCTGTATGCCACTGTCTTTTTTTAAATATATATACAAGCTTACATCAGCAATCCGAAAATAACTTACCCTGAAATTCCATGTGTTTCTGTTTAAGAAAATGTTTGCCAACATGGGGATCTCCTGGTCCTTGAACCAAGCTCAGCACTCAGGACACATCATCTGGAGGTTGGGTGGTGGGAGGCGGACTCAGTGCGGAGAGTCCCAGCAGCCCCGAGAGCCCACCACCCATGGGACCTGTCCCCACCCCGAGCCTTTCTCACAGGGCCTTCCACACCACCTTCTAGCTTTTCTCCAACCCAGCCCCTCCTCTCCGGACCAAACTTGACAGCCCTACTCTTGCCCTCATACCTCCCATTCAGACTTGAGTCAAAGCCTTTTGCCAGTCTTTCTTGATGCTGCCTGCTACTGCCCCATCCACCCCCCCCCCAATCCACTCTCCACTCTGCTCGTCAGACCACAGAACTCCCTCCCCAAGACCCTTCCGTGGTCCTTGGCCTACATGTTCCATCCCACGCTCCCCAGGAAGGCACATTGGCCCTGTCTCATTCTGCAGCCGTAGCCTCCATGCTACGCTTTCCTCCTTTGTCTTCAAACTGCTTGCAGGTGCCCCTCACTCTCCACACTGCTTCCCCTTCTCCAGGCCTTTTCTGGCTCTTCCTACCTTCTACAAAGCCTTTCCTATCTCTGGCAGAGTCTTATTATTCTTCATGACTCACTCAGGTATTAACCACTTCCTCTGGGACGGTCCCTCTGAGGGGAGAGTTTCGATCAAAGCCCCTTCCTCTGATCCCATGGTCTCCAGTCTGACCAGGTAAAACTGGAGTCACTCGTTCACAACTCTGACTTCCCAACCAGACAGTACCTTCCTCCAGGGAATGAGTGGGCTCAATCCCGAACCGTTCCCCAGCACCTAGCACCACACCTGGACACTGTAAGTGACCAGAAGTGTTTGCTGGTTGGAAATGAACTTCATGCCCAAACAGAACCACAATGGGCAGTTCAACCAATAGCCCCCTACTTCTGAGAAAAGGAAGAAATAGACGGCTTCCAGGTTGATGGAGCCCACACTTGGCCCTGGGAAACCCTGCATCTATAAGCTCACATCAATAGGAGAACCCAAGCACTGCCTAAGGAGAGAATGGACGTTACTCCTAAAGCTGCCACAGGCCTGGTCAGCTGTCCCAGCCAAGCCAGTCTCAGCACTGTCCATCAAGATGAGATCTATGAATCTCTGAGGGGCATGTGCTTATGCCAAGGAATGCACAAAGCCACAGGATAAAAAGGAACCCCCTCCTGGAGAGTCCATTTAATACTTTAAAACTTCTTTTAAAATAGCTGATATTTACTGAGTACTTATATGCCCCAGACATGTGTGTCAGGTCATTTAATCTTCAAAATGGCCCCATGAAATGGGTACTCTTACTTGCCCCCATTTTCAGATGTAGAAACTGAGGCCCAGAGTGGTTAAATAAGTTGCCTAAGGTGACACAAGCAGTGAGTGGTCACAGTGGGATTCAGACTCAAGCATTGGCTCCAAAGTCTGCTACAAATCATTACCCTGCACTGCATTCCTTACAACTACTTTACAGAAAAAGAGAGAGCAATGTTATGAAATTAGGTGTACCTTACACATGCCTTTTTGAAAATAAAATATAAGACTTTGACTTCCAAGCCTTCCCTACCCATCTCTGAGCTCATCTCTCCATCTCCCTCTCTCCACTCCAGCTTCTTTTCAGCTCCTGGAAGGGGCCCAGCTCATTTCTGCCAAGAATCTCCCTACATGTTGACCCTCAGCTGGGAACAGTCCACCAACCCTGCCAGCTCCCCACCAGGCCGGTTCCTTATCCTTCACATTGGACTCAGCTGTCTCAAACTCAGGTCCACCCAGCCTGACCACCTTCCCCGGGTCTCCCCTTGCTTCTCCATCACAGCACCCCACTCTTCCCTCCACCACAGGGCCCTAGTGGGTTGGCACGTGGTAGCTTTTGACATTTGGACACTCCGTCTCCCCCACTGCACCGGAAACAACATGAGGGCACGGAGCAATGAAGTGTTCAACAAATGCTTACTGGTGAGTGAAGAATGAAGGAACTAATTAATCAGAGGAAGGAAGGGCTGAAAGAAAGGAGGAATCACTGCTTTAGGCTTTTCAACATATTCTCTAAAAGTAGTGGTGTTTTGGTGGAAAACTTTTAGACTGAACTTCAAAATTATAGATCCATGTTTTTGGAGAAAGTAACACACAGAGAACTCCAACCCATTCTGGTGGTTTCAGCAGACATGAACTTTGCCTTCTAAAGAGGCAATCCTTGGAGTGGACCATGGGACTGCCCACACTTCCAAGGATAACCTTGTGCAGCCCCAAGCAAGGCTAGACAGGCAAGCACCCCCATCACTGCTTGAAACCTTTAATCCAACTCCACAGGGCCAAAAGGGCCTGGAAATGCTGGAGTAATTCCCGTGGGAATGAACTCACATGTTTGTTATTGCCCTCAAATGCAAGAGACAGACCTCGGGGCCTGTACCGTCAAATTCAAGGCCACAGTTTACTGTGCAAAAGGGAGGACACGGTGCAGAAATCTGGATGCTGCAGCCCTCAGGAGACAGGGAAGGGCAAGGAGGGGGATGAATCAAACCTCAAACACAGCTCACCTAGGCAGGACTGAATGCACATACCTGAAGTGCTTCCATCCAGCCTTAGGAAAATGGTTAGGGAGAAGAACAGAGGGGAAGGGGGTGGGGTGGGGATCATTATTGAAAAGACAAGGAGAACCACAGGACAGGAAATGTCTCTGCTATTACCCTAGCAGGTCACCATTGTGGAAGAGAAGTAATACCACTTTAAAAGTGACAAACAGGAAGGAAGGGTATGGGGTGGGGAGGTGCAGGGAGATGAAGGAGATCTGAGTGGTTCAAAATATTTTTAAAACAACAAATATCCTTGGGGCAAAAAATGTTCTGTAGGGAGACACTTCAAGGCAAGTTTCTCTCCCTTTTGTTTTAGAGATTTTGTTCCTGGTTGAGGTTTATTGATATTTTTTTTTTGCGGGGGTGGGGGGGCAGGGAGGGGTAGGTCTTCTCCTTTTCTTTCTCCTGTTTTCTTTTTTGGCTCCCTTACCAGGCCTCCTGCACCTTCTGGGTTCCAAGAGCATCCTGAGGATATTTACTAACAGGAAGCCAGGCAAAGAGGGAACTGACACAGTCATTAGGTGACATAAGCCTGCTGACAAGCTGCCAACTCAGCCTATTGAAGATATAGCTGAAAAGCCAGCATTTCACTCAAAGTAGGTCACCTCCAAGTACTGTGGATGTCAACTGGGAATTCGCCACAGATGGAGAGCTGAGGAGACAAGAGGTGACTTGTTTCCCCTGGAAACAAGCAGAGGTCAAGGGGACAAGGGGAAGATGGAAACTAAGAGAATATGTGAGAATGGAAAAGTGGAAGAATTGGGGGTGGGGCGGGGGGGTGGGGAGACGAAGCCGGCCCTGGGTGAGCTGCAGAGACCTGGCTGTCAAGGTCTGAGCAAGACGCCTAAGCAGCACCTGGGGTTCTATCTTCATGCCCTCACTTCTGTGTGCTTGGTAAACATTCTCATCATTAAACTACAAAAGCTCCCACAAGTAAAGTGTCAGTTCCTAAAGGGCAAGGACTGTGTCTATTTGGATGGTGTCTTCAATTTCACCAAATACCACACCATCCCCAGCACCGACATTTGTTAAATGCCTGCTGACTACGTGAATGTGAGATAAACAATACACTTACTGAGTACATGGGCTCTGAGGTCAAAGCCAAATTTGACATCAGGCTCCATTGCCAGTTGTGTTCCCTTCAGTAACTTGTGCAAGCTCTTGGTGTTTCAGGTTCCTCACTGATAAAATGAGGACAACAGTATTGCCCAAGTCACTTGGTTCCCATGAGGGTTGAGTGAGGTATTATGTAGGAAGCATTGAGTGATGTGCCTGGTATACAGTAAATGCTCAATAACTGTGTTGTTATTATTATTATGATATTTCAATGACAATCACTATTGCAATGATATGACAACAGGTTACCCTCTGGCTTTGGGTTTCCCAGAGAGCCTCCAAACATGCCTGTGTTCTGCTCTTGATAGGACACCTGAGAAACATCCCTCCTGGGCAGCCAACCTTCACCTGGTGGAATTAGGATGAGCACAGCCTGGGGTAGTGTTCATTTGAAAACTGTCTCCCAACTGATTTGGTATTTTCATCCTGTCTCAAAGGGGGATTATACCAATAATTCTTATGTTCACTCCTCCATTCATCTACTACTGGTATAAAACAAGTAAACAAGTAAGCAAACAAGCCAACAAACCAGCC
The DNA here is from genome assembly GCA_004027475.1 of Anoura caudifer. NCBI lineage: Eukaryota > Metazoa > Chordata > Mammalia > Chiroptera > Phyllostomidae > Anoura > Anoura caudifer. Next base: position 37,382 of record PVKU01004337.1, on the reverse strand, counting down.
AGCAAATAATTACTATTGCTTAGTGATAAGAAAATTAGAAGACTTCTGGCCAAGATGGAGGCGTAGCTGGACACACTGTGCCTCCTCTCACAACCAAGGTTAAGAACAACAAAAATATAGAACCCCCCCCCCAAAAAAAAAAAAGAAAACCCAACCAGGACAGAGAGAAAATTGAATTGTGCAGGAGTCCGACAGTGATTCACCCAGACAGGGGACCGGAGGAGGCCCCACAACTGGGGGCCACTCTGCGACCGGAGGAGGCCCTGGGACCAGGACCCAGGGCGGCTCTGCAACCACGGGAGGCTCTGTGACCAGGGGCAGCTGAATGACCAGGGAAGCTCCGCGACCGGAAGCAGCCAAACGACCAGGGGTGGCCGAGTGGCTGGGGTGGCCCTGGGACCGGAACCAGAGCTGGCTCTGCAACCAGTGGCCCTGCAACCGGAGGATGGGGCTTTGTGGAAGACCCAGAGCTCACACCTGTGATCCTAGGTGAGACAAAAACAAAAACAAAAACAAAAACAAAAACCTGGAACTGTGAAAAAACCAGAGTTGGACCCAAAAAGGGAGCATTCCAACAGCTGAAACAGTGGAAGCTGTGAACACCAGGATACCCGAAGGAGACTGCATCACTGATCTCACAGGTATTCTACCACAGAAGTTCACACCATAAACCCAGGAAGCCAGAACAGATCAATTTAAGAAGCTGAGGCTGACAAGAAGAGTCTCACAAACAATGACAAGACAAAGAAATAATCCCCAAATGAAAGAAAAAGAGAAAGCCCCAGAAAGAATGCTAAATGAAATGGAGGCAACTCAACTATCAGATTTTGAGTTCAAAGCAATGGTTGTCAGGAAGCTCCAAGAGCTCTCAAAGAGCTACCAGAAACTACAGGGAAGCTATGATGAACTCACTGCAAACTATATCAACATGAAAAAGGAAATATAAACTATCAACAAGGGCCAAGAGGAAATGAAGAACACAATTTCTGAACTGAAGAACACAGTGGAAGGAATGAAAAGCAGAGTCGATGAAGCAGAAGATCAGATCAGCAAGTTGGAGGACAAAGTAGAAAAAAACATTCAGAAAGAGCAAGAAAAGGAAAAGAGGCTCAGAAAGAATGAAGAGGGATTAAGAGAAATGCAAGACAATATGAAACGTAATAATATCCGTATAACAGGGATTCCAGAAGGAGAAGAAGAGCAAGGGACAGAAAACCTATTTGAAAAAGTGGTGATGGAAAACTTCCTTAATTTGATGAGAGAAAAAGTCACACAAATCCAGGAAACACAGAGAGTCCCAATCAAGAGGAACCCAAAGAGGCCCACTTCAAGACGCATCATAATTAAAATGGCAAAATCCCAAGACAAAGAGAGAATCTTAAAGGCAGCAAGGGAGAAAAAGGAAATAACATACAAGGGAGCCCCGATAAGGTTAGCAGCTGACTTCTCAATGGAAACGCTCCAAGCCAGAAGAGAATGGCAAGAAATATTCCAAGTAATGAGAACCAAAGCCCTGCAACCAAGACTACTTTACCCAGCAAGGCTTTCAATCAAGATAGAAGGCCAAATAAAGAGCTTCCCAAAAAAGAAGTCTAAAAGACTACACCTCTACCAAACCAATTCTGCAAGAGATGCTAAAGGGACTGCTTTAAGGAAAGGAAGGAAAGGAAACAGAGAGAGGAACATAGGTATGGAAATGGCAATGAATCGGTACCTATCAATAATGACCTTAAATGTAAATGGATTAAATGCTACAATCAAAAGACATAGAGTAGCTGAATGGATAAAAAAGCATGACCCACACATATGCTGCCTACAAGAGACCCACCTCAGGACAAAAGACCTACACAGACTCAAAGTGAAGGGCTGGAAACAAATTTTCCAAGCAAATGGACAGGAAAAAAAGCTGGGGTAGCAAACTCATATCAGACAAAATAGACTTCAAAAGAAGGGCCATAAAGAGAGATCCAGAAGGTCACTTCATAATACTTAAGGGAAGAATCCACCAAGAAGATATAAACATCATCAATATATATGCACCCAACATAGGAGCACCTAAATACATAAAGAAAATCTTAGAGGACTTCAGGAAAGATATTGACAGCAACCCAATTATAGTAGGGGATTTTAACACCCGACTGTCAAAAGTGGACAGATCTTTTAAACAAAATATCAACAAAGATATTGTGGCATTGAACAACAATCTAGATGAAATGGACTTAACTGATATATATAGAGCCCTTCATCCCAAAGAAACTAAATACACATTCTTTTCAAATGCACATGGAACATTTTCAAAAATAGACCGCATGATAGGACACAAAACAAGCCTCAACAAATTCAAGAAAATTGAAATCATACCAAGCATTTTCTCCAACCACAAGGGACTAAAACTAGAAACCAACCCCAAGGGGAAAAACCCAAAACCCTCAAAATCATGGAGATTGAATAGTATGCTACTAAACAATGAATGGGTCAAGAATGAAATTAGGGAAGAAATCAAAAAGTTCCTGGAAACAAATGAAAATGAACTCACATCAATAAAAAAACTTATGGGACACAGCAAAAGCAGTCCTCAGAGGGAAGTTCATAGCAATACAGGCCTACCTAAAAAAGATAGAAACATTTCAAACAAACAACCTAACCCTACGCATACAAGAACTTGAGGAACAACAACAAAGACAGCCCAGAGCAAGTAGAAGGAAGGAAATAACCAAGATCAGAGCAGAATTAAATGACATAGAGACTAAAAGCACAATTCTAAGGATCAATGAATCCAGGAGCTGGTTCTTTGAAAAGATAAAATTGACAAGCCTTTAAGCAGGCTCATCAAGAAAAAAAGAGACAAGACCCAAATAAACACAATCAGAAATGAAAGAGGAGAGATTACAACTGACACCACAGAAATACAAAGGATTGTAAGAAATTACTATGAAGAACTGTATGCCAAGAAATTTGAAAACCTAGGTGAAATTGACAAGTCTCTAGAAAAATATAATCTTCCAAAACTCAGTGAAGAAGAAGCAGAAAGCCTGAACAGACCAATAACAGCAGATGAAATTGAAGCAGTAATCAAAAAACTCCCGACACACAAAAGCCCTGGGCCAGATGGTTTCACAGGAGAATTCTATAAAGCATTTAAGAAAGAGCTAACCCCTACCTTTCACAGACTATTCCAAAAAATCCAAAATGATGGAAGACTCCCAAACTCTTTTTATGAAGCCAGCATTATTCTAATCCCAAAACCAGATAAAGACACAACAAAGAAAGAAAACCTCAGGCCAATATCACTGATGAACATAGATGCTAAAATCCTCAACAAAATATTGGCAAACCACATCCAACAATACATTAAAAAGATCATACACCATGACCAAGTGGGATTTATCCCTGGGATGCAAGGATGGTTCAATATTTGCAAATCAGTAAATGTAATACATCACATAAACAAAAGCAAAGACAAAAAGCAAATGATCATATCAATAGATGCAGAAAAAGCATTTGATAAGGTAAAACACCCATTTATGATAAAAACACTCAGCAAAGTGGGAATAGAGGGAGCATTCCTCAACATAATAAAGGCCATATATGAGAGGCCTACAGCCAACATCATACTCAATGGGCAAAAACTAAAATCTTTTCCACTAAGATCAGGAACAAGACAAGGATGTCCACTTTCACCACTTCTATTCAATATAGTATTAGAAGTCTTAGCCACAGAGATTAGACAAGAAAAGGAAATAAAAGGCATCCAAATTGGAAAGGAGGAAACAAAACTATCATTGTTTGCAGATGACATGATAGTGTACATAGAAAATCCTATAGACTCAGCCAAAAAGCTGCTCGACCTAATAAATGAATTTGGCTAAACAGCAGGATACAAAGTCAATATCCAGAAATCAAAGGCATTTTTGTATACCAACAATGAAACAGCAGAAGCAGAAATCAAGAAAAAAAAATCCCATTCATTATAGCAAAAAGAAAAATAAAATACCTAGGAATAAACCTAACCAAGGAGGTAAGAGACCTGTATGCAGAAAACTACACAACACTGAAGAAAGAAATCAAGGAAGACATAAACAAATGGAAACATATACTGTGTTCATGGATTGGAAGAATTAACATCATCAAAATGTCCCTACTACCCAAAGCAATTTACAAATTCAATGCAATAACTACTAAAGTACCAATGGCATATTTCACAGACATAGAACAAACACTTCAAAAATTTATATGGAACCACACACGACCCTGAATAGTTGCAGCAATTTTGAGAAAGAAGAGCAAAGTGGGAGGAATCACAATACCTGATACCAAGCTGTATTACAAGTAATCAAAACAGCCTGGTACTGGCATAAAAACAGGCACATGGACCAGTGGGACAGAACAGAGAGCCCAGAAATAAACCCAAGTCTCTACAGTCCATTAATATTTGACAAAGGGGGCAGCAACATAAAATGGCCTCTTCAACAAGTGGTTTTGGGAGAACTGGACAGCTATGTGCAAAAAAAATGAAACTTGAGCACCAACTTGCACCATACCCAAAAATAAATTCAAGGTGGATAAAAGATTTAAATATAAGCTGTGACACCATTAAGGTCCTAGAGGAGAACATAGGCAGGAAAATCTCAGATACTTCACAGAGCAACATTTTTACTGATATGTCCCCTAAAGCAAGGGACATAAAGGAAAGAATAAACAAGTGGGATCTCATCAAAATAAAAAGCTTCTGCATGGCTAAAGAAAACAGTATTAAAATAAAAAGAGAACCGACTGTATGGGAAAACATATTTGCCAATGATGCCTCAGACAAGGGTTTAATCTCCAAAATATATAAAGAACTTACATGACTCCACTCTAAGAAGACAAGCAACCCAATTAAAAAATGGCCAAAGGACTTGAACAGACACTTCTCCAAGGAGGACATACAGAGGATCCAGAGACACATGAAAAGATGCTCAATATCACTAGCTATCAGAGAGATGCAAATTAAAACTACAATGAGATACCACTTCACACCAATCAGAATGGCCATCATAAACAAAGCAACAAACAACAAGTGTTGGAGAGGATGTGGAGAAAAGGGGACTCTAGTGCACTGTTGGTGGGATTGCAGACTGGTACAACCACTATGGAAAGCAGTATGGAATTTTCTAAGAAAACTAAAAATGGATCTGCCTTTTGACCCAGCAATCCCACTGCTAGGATTATATCCTAAGAACCCTGAAACACCAGTCCAAAAGAACCTATGCACCCCTATGTTCATAGCAGCACAATTTACAATAGCTAAGTGTTGGAAGCAACCCAGGTGCCCATCAGTAAATGAATGGATCAAAAAACTATGGTACATTTACACAATGGAATTCTATGCAGCAGAAAGAAAGAAGAAGCTCCTACCCTTTGCAACAAACAGCATGGATGGAACTGGAGAGCATTATGCTAAGTGAAATAAGCCAGGAAGTGAAAGACAAATACCATATGATCTCACCTTTAACAGGAACCTAATCAACAAAACAAACAAACAAGCAAAATATAACCAAAGACACTGAAATTGAGAACAGACTGACAGTCACCAGAGGGGAGAGGGGAGGGAAGATCAGGGGAAAAGGGGAAGGGTTTAGAGGAACAAGTATAAAGGACACATGGATAAAAACTAGGGGGGTGGAAATGGGAGGGAGGTGGGAAGGGCTGGGGTGGTGGGCTGGGATGGGAGTAAAAGACAGAACACTGTACAAGAACAACAATTAAAATAAATTTTAAAAAAAGAAGAAAGAAAACTGTCTCCCTACTGGAGGGGTGATAGACTGGGAAAATACTCTGGTTTTCAGCAAGGCACTTCACAACATCTCTCATTTTACCCTTGTGGTCAGGAATACAAGAACTTGGGCATTCTGATAAGACAATCAAATGACTGATTGAACTGGTTGAACACCTACACGGGTGTTCCTCTGGCTGCCGTCTGGAATACGGGTACGGATTGTTATTGGGTGTTACAAAGCAGGGAAGGAAAGAACTTATTGGTCAAATGTATTTGAAAAACTATGTCTAACAATTTCCTTATTATTTTTATGAAAGTTTATTCTTAAATGTACAACAGGTTCTCAGACCACATCTCATTCCAGCTATAGGTGAAACAGATGTTACAAGAGGGAATCCAGATGTTAAAACCGGAATGGAATGAAGGATCACCATCGACCCAAGCACGAGGAACTTTACCAAAGTTCTCAATTCCACCTGTGGCCAAGGGGCCCTTCCTCATGGCCTTTGCTTTTAGCTCCTCACATTTCTTCTGCTCCTTTTTTGCTTCTGCTTGAATGCCTCACCTTCCTCATCCATCTCTTTGGCCTGCTTCCTGGGCCACTTCAGGGGCTTCTTCTTGCCACCTTCATGCTGGACACGGTGCCTGCCACACCTTCCCTGGTTCCCACTATTCCCCAGAGTTTTCACTATACCCACAAGCATCTTAAGTCTTCGAGAAAAGGTTACAATATATAGCAGTATCCAAATATATTTGATTATAGGGTTCCATTTTTGAGGACACTGTAGACTACTATCCTTCAGAATGCACTTCAAGAAATACTCATCCGGCCCTGGCTGGTATGGCTCAGTGGATTGAGTGCTGGCCTACAAACGAAAGGGTTGCTGGTTCAATTCCTAGTCAGGGCACATGCCTGGGTTGCAGGCCAGGTCCCCAGTAGAGGGTGCACAAGAGACAGCCACAGATGTTTCCCTCTCTTTCTCCCTCCCTTCCCCTCTAAAAATAAATACAAATAAAATGTGTTTTAAAAATCTGCAACATAAATATTCCAAATTGATAGTACTGCCAAAGGAGATATTGCACTTTTGGGAAGAACTGAAAGAAGTCTCAGGTCAGTCCAGGAAAGATGGCTCCCACCTCCTGGTCAGATGACTCCTGGGTGTTAGCTTGCACATGGTTCTGAGGGCTGACCTTAGATGTATACGGATGAACTAGAAAAACCTGACAAGATGAACGGGGTACCTGAAACCATGTAACAAAGAATTATGGGAAAGAAATTTTAAAAGAGACAGACAAGCAATACAAAGACTAGGGAGGGTGCAGCCTTCCAAACAGATTTCTGAGGCATGCAATTTTCTACAAAGAAGAATCCAATGTTTCTTAATCTTCTACATGGAACACACACCCATGAAAAACACATATGAAACTCTCCCCAGAAAAATGCACATGCAAACAAAATCTTGCAAATATTCTCAGGGGACTGCTGCTTCCTCATCACCACTATGGAAGCCCATCCAGGGACTCCCCCCACAGAAGAGCAAAACCAGGCTAAAGCCTTATCAGGACTGAGCACGTCATCAGCTGCATGATGTCCCACCTCTACCCCACACCACCCCTGGACTGCCAAAGTAATGAACTAGCATCCACAGATGGCTATGAGAAGGAGGCCAGCATCAGCTCAGTGGAACACCCACATCCCCTGCATGCCTGCTATCTGGAAACAAAGGGCTGTGTGACCAGTCAGGAGCTTATCATCATTGGAAGCATTCAAGCAAATTGGATGAACGTTTTCAGGGCAGTTGTAGAGAGGTTTCACCCACACTCCTGGTCTCAGTGACCACAGGCCTTTCAGGACTTTGCTACATAAAATGTGGTCTAAGGACTGGTAGCACCATCTGGGAGCTTGTTAGAAACTCAGGATTACAGGTGACTCATATGCATGTCCGTGTTTGAGAAACACTGCTCTGCATCAACTGGTGAAGGGTTGCGGGTTTCGTCCCCGGTTGGGACACGTGCGGGAGGTGACTGATTGGTGTTTCTCTCTCAAATCAATACTTCTCTCCCTCTCCTTCTCCCTCCCTTCCCCCCTAAAAACAAATAAATAAAATCTTTTTTAATTGATGTTTTTAAAAAAGCACTGCTCTAAGATATCTAAGTTTCTCTAAGAGGAGAGACATAAAAAATACTCTGTTCCCTCAGCAGCAAGAGCTACTTCTTTATCTTCTCAAAGACCGGAGATGGAGAACTATAGGAGAAGAGGGGGATAATTCCCACTTAGTCTCTAATCCAGGTCCAGAATTTACAGAGGAAAAAAGCAACTTAAAATATTTACCATCATAATCATCCTCTTTAATAATAATAATAATAATAATAATAATAATAGATTTGATTATCTTGTATTTGCATGTGAGTCTGCTAAGGGCTTTTTTGTCCCCTATCTTACTTAATCTTCACAAAAACCCTGTAGGGTAGGTACTATCATTTTTTTTCTCCCATTTTATGGATTCTGATTTCTGAGACTAAGAAAGCATAGTACATGGGGCAGGGGGTCTTAATGCTGAAGTTCAAGTTTTTCACCACTAATCCACACATCTCTCCTTCAGAGGCAATCTCTCGCTGTCTACTCTTTTCAATTAACTAATAAAGGTAGTCTGAAGGCTGTCACGTTCCCACAGAGCTCATCCAAGTTATCCAGGGATGCAGCCAAGCTGCTGGCTGGGGAGCTACAGACACAGGTGCACCAGGGGCTCAGATCTCAGCCTTCCATTATATTCTGTTCATTACACAGGAAGACTTACAGGTCACACTTTCAAATACTGGCCCCTTCCTCATTATCTGCTCCAGCATCAGAGTTCTCTCAGTCCTGTATTGACTTGCTCTATCTCCTGGCTGCTGTCCCATCTCCATTAGATTCCAGGCATTTGAGCAAAGTATATAGCTACCCAGTTCTGGCTGAACAGAATTGACTCCCCGCTCCTTCTCTGTAATTTTGGCCATAGTCTGAGAGGATTTGGAAGGTGTCATTGACTTGGAATTACAGTTCTTTGTTACAGAATGGATTTCCGGACTACATTGAAGAAGCCAGAATTCCCCCTCACACTTACACAAGCAGCTTTGTTCCCCTTCAACGTGTCCCTCTAACTGCACTGTGCACATTCATCCTGAACTTTGCTGCTTCTCAAGAAGGAACCTTATCAAAGAGAACTCAGACTTCCTCTAGCATGCTAACATCTGCAAATTAATGGAAATCACTTGGAAATTAATCATGGGCTGCATATTCTCTCCTCCGCTTATTAACTTTTCACTTCCTATGGCTGTTAGACTTTTCACATGCTTCTGCCTTATATGCTCCAACCAGGTCCTTGAAGGCAGGAACCGCATTTTAGTCATATCTGTTTCACAGCAGTCTAGCACACTGCCTTCCTTGTATTAGATAGTCAATGACCACAGAATTGATTGGTAACTAATGAATTGCATTTTACATATTACTATGCACAGCTGTTGCTATGTCCAAAGTGAATTCACTCTTCCAGATATTGAACTTATTTAGAGGGAGAGACTCAGGGGGAAAAAGCTCTAAGCTTGTTGAGATCCTGAAGCAGATGGTGTTATATATTTAAAAAAAAAAAACACCAAAACATTACAGTTCCAGTCTTATAAGAGGCAACAATAAAATTTGCTCCCATGAGGTTGGACTAAGCCACTAATCACCCTGGTACAGCTGGAGGCACAAAAGCTGCTTAAAGGTCAAGGACCCCAACCCACCTGGTTAGACAATGATTAGGCCAAAACCTCATCTCTCGGTTGCTCTTGGTATCATTTGCTCCAACTCTCAAACCAGGTAAAGAGAATTCTGGAAATTTTAGAATAAACTTGTCTAGGCCAGAACTGTATCGTTTTCTTACCCAAACAAGTCCTGAGTGATACTGGTTAGAAAGAGGAGAGCATTTCCAACAGTAATAAAGGGAAAAAAGAGATGTTCAATAAATCAAAATTTTTTTTACACTTATACTAGGTACCTGTTACACTTTTTCATGTTGTCATATTTTCCTCCTCTTTAAGAATAACTCTTTCTGGTCTGTGTTTCATTGAACACACAGTTCTAGAGACCTGACCATGCTCTACCCCCGTCTGCTCTGCGTACAGACAGAAACAGACTTGGACTGGTAGGCTGACTTTTTCACACTTGGTTCCTTCAGTACAGCAATTTCTTCTGCTCCAATTGCCCACTTCACCCGTGGACTCTCTCGCAGGGTGGGGGGAGGAAGGGTGCAGTAATCAAGCTAGACCCTGAGGCAAGGTAGAGCTCAAAACTCCACAGGAGTGCTGGCCCTCTCCACATCACAGTGACCTCACATGGGAAATGCAGTGAAAATGTCTCCTATTTTGAAGGAAAAGTGCTTGACACTTTTATAAATATTCATACCTACAAATATTATAGGGCCTGAGTTCAGGGGTTGAAAATGGAAGTGTCTGCAGGTGCAAATAGGTATGGGAACGGGGTCAAGTGCGTAGTAGCTCAGAGTCAGAACTGACGTGGACGGTGGGACGGAGGCGACACAGGGACCAAGGGGGCCAGCCTGCGTGGGCATGAGCCTCAAGGGGATGCAGCCATGTCCCCAGTTCTTCTGATCTGCCAAGATGAGCCAGCTCTCCAGATTTTAATATGAAATTTCCCAGTTTTTAAATATTAGCTCAAACAAACTGAGATCAATACAGCATAAGAGTTAGGAGCTAGGGCTCCGGGAACCAGATCAGCTGGGATTTTGAATCCTAGTTCTGCCATTTATCTGCATGTGACCTTGGACAACTTACTAAACTTCTTCATGTCCCATTTGCCTCATCTGAAAAACCATTACCATTTGAGATAATGTTAGTGCCCATTTCACAAGGCTAGGGTAAGAAATAAAAGATATATATTTGATATATAAACATTATATACTTACATATCAAATTCTATGTGTAAGTTTATGGTATATATAAAAGTAAGTGATTAGAATTATACCTGGCACATAGTAAAGACTATGTAAATTTTAACTGTTACCATTACTACTTTTGTAAACACCAGGGAGAAGAAACAAAGCAAAACTTCTCTTGAGAGCCTCCTGTACAAGCCAACTTGGAGACCTTAGTTCTGACACACTGACCCCTCACATGTTCATGGGGCCATGCACATTCCCCCTCAGCCTTGCACATCTGTGAGGGGCTGGGGAGAAGACCCTCTCTGTTTCCACCTGCCAGCCGTTCCCAGGGACTCTATGCAGCTGGACCCAAGGAGTGTTCTGGGCATTGCCACCTTGATGGCACATCAGTTACCACCCTTATTTGTCTCCCTCCTGCCCACATGTGAGAGTGGGCTGGGAGGGCACTGCCAGGCAGACAGGGGGGCTGAGGATGCACCTTTGGTCACAGAGATGTTCTGGGCCCAAGGAGCCCCTGGAAAGCTTGACTCCACTTGGGAATTCATGGAGCTTCTAGTTCCAGAGCTACAGCCCTGGTCCTACCAGCCTGTTTTCCTGACCGATCACTCTGGAGGGGCTACCCTTCCCAAATGAGAGTAACTGTGTTTCACCAGCCCATGCAATTCTCTCATCCTTCCTCACGCTGCAAAATACTTGCTCCAGTCCTTCCTTAGATTCCTACTGAGCCAGCAGTGGTGTAGCTCTAGCACTTAGCAACAGGTTTAATTTTTCAAAAAGTGGTTGTGGGGTGTGGCAGAGGGGATAGTAACTAGGAAATGAAGTCATGTCTTCAACCCTTCCCAAAAATCATACTTTTTCTCATTTGATTTCCTTTGATCTGGCCTCCTTTCTCTCAGGGACTGGGTTTACCTTCATAATAGTGACAGCAACAAAAGCTAACACTTACTAAGCACCACATTCATTTCAGACCCTTCACATCGAAGCCTCACCACAACCCAAGAACAGGCACTATCAGGATCCTTGTGTTACAGATGGAGAACCCTAACTCACAGTTGTTGAGGATCTCAGCCAAAGTCACAGAGCTAGCAGGTGGTAAAGCCATGGTAAAGTCTGTGAGTGCAAAGCCACTGTGCTTTTCTACCTGAAGGAGGCATAGCAACCTCTTTCAGTCTGGTGAAGCTGAGCTTTCCCAATGATACACAAGGTCAGGAGCAGGAGAAGAGGATGGCAGTCTACACTTGAACACTGACTTGGACACAGCATTTTCCCTTCTCAAACTTAAGTTTCCTCCCCACTCTGCCTCCCCCAAGAAGGTATTTGAAGGTGAAAATAAGACCACAAGGTAAAAGCAGCTTGCATTTTAGGAAGGTGTTATATAAATCTAAAATTTTAAAATTAACCCAAGAATTAATTTTTGGAAGTATCTGAAATTATTTCATAACAAAAACAAGTCTTACTGGTCAGGCATATAGTTTTAATCTGCATGGGATTTCTAATTACTAAAGCAAAATATCCTCATAACAAATTCAAATAATATTCAACCAATGAGAGAGAGAGAATATGTCCCCATCATGTTCCAACTTTCTGAGTGAATATACTAGAGGCAACTAATCAGTGTTTCTCACATCAAAGTTTCTTTCCCTCTCTTTCTCCCTCCCTTCCTCTCACTCTAAAATAAATAAATAAAATCTGTAAAAAATATATGTATATGTAAAATAAAATAAAAACATTCAGCTGAGTGAAAAAAATCAGTGCCATTTATAACAATGCCACTTTATAGTAAAATATTACAGTTGTATAACTGAGTTTAGAAACTTGCACAGAAATTAACTGTACACATTTTCTGAGAAGAGAATGCATAGAAAAGGACACGTGTAATACATGTGAGAACAGTTACCTCAGGGTGGAGGAGGAATGGGAAATCGTAACTAACACCGCGGGAGAGGCACCTTGCACAGACCACGAGGGTATGCCGTGCATTGAGGAGTGTACTTAACGTAGTGTCCTGCCCCTGAGAACCAGCTAGAACATAAAATAATATTTTTAAAAATTAAGTTGCCAGATACCCTGCTTGCCCAAAGGCCCCTTTGAAGTTACATATCTGGAAAGGAGAAAGAGTCGGATAGCCTCATAATAGAAGGAGATCCAGGTGTTGCTCCTGCATCGTTCCCAACGTCATCCAAGGTCAGAGCTCTAAACCACTCAAGTGAGACCTGATCCTGAAATGAGCGTCCTCAGAGGCAGTAAACAGGTGACTGTAAAACTGCTAAAAAGAAATAAATTTGGGGCGTGGGTGGGGACAGGGGGTAGGAGGGCAGGGAAAGACAGAGGGACAGAAACGAAAACTTGCCTATGCATAAGGCACCAGTCACCACTTTTATTCAACATTGTACTAGAGTCCTGGCCAGGGTAGTGAATCCAGAAAAAGAAATAAAAAGCATAAAAACTGGGGAAAAAAAGAAGTAAAACTATCTTCATTTGTAAGTAACATGATTATATACATAGAAAAGTCTAAGGAATCTACACAAAACTTACCAATAAGTAAATTTAGTCAAGTTGCAGGATAGAAAGTCGTAAGTTAATATGTAACAATCACTGTATTTTTTACATACCAGTAATAAGCAATTGAGATATTAAATTTAAAATAATACTGTTTATAATCAAAACCTGCAAGTGGCTTGTCCACTGAAAACTACAAACCACGGCTGTCAGGAATAAATGAAGATCTAACCAAACGGGGAGGTGGGTCACATTCACAGAGTTAAAAAGTCACCATGTTGCAGTTAACGCTATAAATTATTCATCTTATTCATCTATGAATAATTTACATACATTAATTCTTTAATTTAAAGAATTAAAAAGAATTATTCTTTTGTGCGTATGTTTTAGCACCCCCTATGTATCAGATACTGCTCTAAATGCCTAGGAAACAGTGGTGAGAAAGATTAACATGCAGGGCCAGGGATGTTTATCAGGAAAGAAAGATAAGATAAAGAAGCAAAATATGTAAGTGGTGTAGCTTTAGTAGCAGGGAGGAAAACAAAGCAAGGGGATAAGGAATGATGGAGGAGGAGGAGAAAGGAAAGAAATTCAGCTGGGGTGGAGACACTTTAAGAAAGACCTGATAAAGGTGTGAAGTGAGGATTATACAGTAAGTCTTTGCTTATCACGTATAGATCCTGCAACCGTAGGCATTGATATAAAGGCAAGAGTTACGGCCCTGTATCTCATCAACATTATAACTAAAGGAGCACCTACTGTAGACACCTGAGGGGAAAATACTCCAGGCAGAAGGAATAACAAAAATTCTTTCAGGTGGGAACAAACCTAGCATGCTCTAGGAACAAGTTGGGCAGTGCAGCTGGGCTGAGGGAGCAAGGGGAGGGTAATAGTGGATGAGGTCAGAGAGGCAGCAGATGGACAGTTTTGGGGGAGCTGTGGAGGCCACTGTAAAGGCTTTGGCTTTTATTCGGCGTGACACATATAGCTATTAAAGGGTTCTGAGCAGAGAGTGACGTGACATGACCTAATTATACTCTAGAAGGATCATTCTGGCTGCCATGCTGAGAACAGCAGGGTCAGCAGCAGAAGCATAGTTGGGAATTGATCACAATAATCTAGGCAAGAGACGGTGGTGGCCTGGACCAAGGGAGGCGGTAAGAGGTAAAAAGATTCCAGATAAACTCTGCAGGAAGAGTAGACAGGATTTGCTAGTGCAAACAATGTGAGTGGGCTGGGGCAGAGGGTTCAAGGATGACCCCAATGTTATGCAGCTTGAATACAATCTGTAATGATTACTTACTGGGGTGGGGAAGACTGGGTGGGGGCTGGGGAATGTATGGGAGAGAAGAAGACAGATTTAATTTGGGACTGGTTAATTTTGAGATGCCTACTGGATATTCCAGCGGGGAGGTTCAGTAGGTGGTTGGATGTATGAGTCTGACGCTTCAGTCACAGATGGAGATAATAAATTGAGAGATGGAATTTAAAGCTAGAGTTGGAGGTCACCAAGGGAGTGGGGGCAGAGGAGATCCAAGGACAAAATCCTGGGACACCTCAACATGTAAGGCCAGGAGGAATAACAGGAGCAAGAAGGGAGTCTGAGAAGGAGTTTCTAAGGAGGCAGAAAGAACACCAGGAGAGTGTGGGGTTCTGGAAGCCAAGTGACAAAGCCATTTCAAGGAGAAGGGAACGACCAATTGTGCAAATGCTACTGGCAGGCCCAGTAAGACACGGTCATCGGGTTTGACAAGAGAGGTTGCAAAGGCAGACAGCAGCTGGGCTCTTTGGGGAGTGGTCAGGCACAAAGAAGGGGAGCAGGGATCCCCCTGCGCCCAGGTGGCTCTCAGCCCCCCTGCCCAGACTCCCCGCTCCCACTGCCCCCCTTTACTGAGTTGAGGTCTACTCAATGTCTTGCCCTCAGTTACACGGCACGGCCTTTCCAACCAGGCCAGATCCCTTCACTGTAGACTCTCACTGAAAGGATCAAGTCAGTGCCATTTGCTATCGTGGCACCATTTGTTGAGCAGGCCTATGACCTTGCTAAACATGACTGCCATTTTACTCTTCTGAGCTTATGTCCCTAGCGCTGGAAATTACTGGATGCAAGAACAGAACTAACCTCTCCCTATAGCCACAGGCAGAAAATAACACTGGAAGAAACTGCAGCCTCAGTCACAACACCCCAACAGCCTGGGGGGCCATATAACAGCAACGTGCCCATCCTTTTTGATCCAATTATAATCCAATAAAAGCTCAAAGCCCCCAGCCCTCAAGGCTGGTTTATCTCCACACCGTGCCCCTCTCTTTTCTCAGAGAGTGAATAAAAACCTTATTCTCTATACTTTCTTCTCTTTGTGAATTCCTTCACAGCCCACGTCACCAACCACTTTAACACTTATGCTGCCAGGCACCGGTCTCCTTCCCAGCACAGGACCCAGAGGAGTGGTCCTTCGGTGTGTGTATTGGTGTGGTAAGGGCATTAGTCTATTTGCCTGCGCTCCAGAGACAGGGAACGTGCCCCTTCACTCACGGACTTCCTCCCTTGCACCCAGCACAGGGCCTGGCACAGAACTGCACCCAGCAAACAGCAGGAGATCAGAGAAGGGGGAGACTTACAAGCACTAGTGTGACCGGTTGCAGCTATGAAGGTACTAAGATGAGATTCATATCCAACTCTGAACAAGGAATAGGACAAGACAAGGCACCATAAGAAAGGAAAAGTCCCTCTTCCAAGGCACAGAGCTGGATGGAGCTGGAATCAGAGCCCACTCTAAGAGAACTGATTTCAGAATTCCGAGAGATGGTGGAGGGCTCTAGTCTGCCCGAAACAGACTGGTTTCCGGCAGAGGAGATAGCATATGTGGACTTCATGATCAGAGGCAGGAAAGCCCACTTGATCACCCTGAAGTAAGACAAATATTAGGCTGTCCCAAACATATCTAGAAAAAAGAGGTTTTGTTTTGGGGCAGAAATCCATTATCTACCTCTCCATATTAAAAACCAGGGGAGAGTTAGTAAATAAAACGTTCACCTTTAAAGGAAGAAATAACCTTATGAAGTGCACATCACGTGATGTCTGTTATCTCATTGGATCCTCTCCTCCCTGACCACCCTATGCAAATCACTCTCCTATCATCCAAGTATTCCCTTCAAAGCATTTTATCATGGTCAGTGGTTATCTGGTTTGTGTGTTTCTCTACTGCTTATCTGCATTTAAGTTCCTCCAGGCAAGAAGATTGTCTGACCTTATGCCACACCCCTCTACTAGCACAGCACCCAGTAAGCAGCAAATATTTATCAGAGAATGAAGAAGCTTCCTACAAGTCCTACCACCTACCTACTTGTTCTACAGGTGAGGATCCTTGCTCATCTTTGTCTCCCTTAGTGTTTAAAGTATTTGTGTGTTTGTACTGGGGCAGCTCTATACAATCTTGCTGCCTTTCTGATGGTTGACAGGTTGATCTCAGCTCCAGCTCCTCTCTCCAAAAGAAAAATCTGCCCCTTCCCTGTTTAAAATCCAAGCAGCCACCATCTGACTATTGGAACAACCCCATGCTCTCTGTCCCCTCCCTGCCTCTGCAAGAGCTTTCATTTCTGCGGATACGACTTCCCCTTGGGAGTGTGCAGCAAACTCACTCGACTGCCCTTCTTTGTCAAGTCTTCCACGGCCCCTGTCTCAGCTTCCTAGCACTGCCACAACAAAGTGCCGCACACTGGGCAGCTTCAAACAACACAACTGTACTCTCCCACAGCTCCAGAGGCTGGAAGTCCAAGTGAAGGTGTCGGCAGAGCCCTACTCTCCCTGAAGGGTCTAGGGAGGAATCCATGCCATGCCTTTCTGTTAGCTTCTGGTATTTGCCAACAACCCTGGTCACTTCTTGGCTTGTCACTACATGACTCCAATCTCTGTCCCCATCTTCACATGATGTTCTTCCCATGCCTCTCCATCTCCTCTTCTTATAACAACACCAGCTACTCTTATAAGGACACCAGCTACTTTGGATTAGGGGCCCACCCTACTTAAAGTAATCTCATCTTAATTACAGTGACACTATTTCCAAATAAGGTCACATTCTGAGGTACTGGGTGTTAGGACTTATCTTTTGGGGGACTACAACTCATAGCAACTTCCTACAGAAAGGGCTAGTCCCCCTCTAGTTGCCCATAGCCTGTACCTTACTTAGCATAGTTATCACAGTGCATTGTAATTACTTTTTATTGCATTCTCTCCTACTCCAGCAGAGATGACCAAGACATTTCATCACATGGCCAACTCAAATATACAGTTAGTGAAAAATTCTCTGATGGAGTGATATCCATCACAAGCAGAACATGTGGACTAGCTCTGTGCTTTGCAAACTCTAGGGTACATGTGAAGCAGCACTGGGGGATCCTGGGATAATATAAGTTTGTGACAATGCAAACTCTAATTCAATAAATTGGGATGAGACCTGGGATTCAGAATTTCACAGGTTCCCAAAAGCTGCTGATACTGCTGGCCATGGATCATCCCTGAGGGCAGAGACTAAGTCTTGGTTACATCTGCATCGTACATTGCATAGTACAAAGTTGGAAGAATAAATGAATATTAAAATGCTGGAATCTACTTTAAAAACTAGAGCAACTGAATTACTGATATCTCCCTTCACTGGTCTTTGGAAAGACCCTCTGGCAGGCACCCAACTATCACCTGTTGGCCTGGAATATTCTCTCCATGGCCCACCTCTGTGTTTAGGGAGGTAGCTGTTTACCCCTGCATACCAGGCGGCTCTGTGGAGCTAAGGAAGTGCAAGTCTAAGGAGGAAGCAAGTTAACCCCCGCTCCTTTCCCTGCTCTCAGGGTGGAGAGGCTTCCAGTGAGGAAATATAGTCCTTCTGTGTGCCTCAGAGGATGGCCCTGGATGGGACCCAGCATGTAATGAGGGTAGGGTGGTGGTGCCATTTCCCAGCCTCTGCTTCACTGGCAAACCATCTCCCGCAGCTGTTTCGGACAGCCAACACTCCTGTGAATATATCACCCTCCGCCCAGCCCCTACCAGGTGTAGTCCCTGGCCTGGGATCACTTCTCCACCGAAAGTGGCCAGAAGCTTCAGCAAGCCAGGGCTCAATCTCAACAGCTCAGGAGGTCCTTGCATGCCACCAAATGCTATCTCACACCTACAAAGGTGTACACACTAACACATACCCAACTGTCAGATCAACTAAGAGTGTCAGGTGCATCTGGGATTTCTGAAGTGGGGTGGGTGGGGGTCTAGAACAATCCTGCTCTGCCCTCCCACAGCCCCATGTGCAAGAGCCGGTAAAAGTTTGGGCAGAGCTACTTCAGGGGTCAACCAGATTTCTTAAAGAAACAGGGGTGCTAAAATCCACACATCAGCTTTGCTTGAGCTGATGAGTTGTAGCTGGGAAAGCAAGGGGGTGGACTTTATCTGCTTTTTGGGTTACAAAAGTAGGTTGGGCTGGCAGTTAAAGCTTGAAGGAAGGTGGACAAGAAGGTGGTTAAAGAGCGGGAATGGGCCCTGGCAGGATGGTTCAGTTGGTTGGAGTATCATCCCATGCACCAAAAGGTTGTGGGTTCAATCCCCGGTCAGAATGCATACCTAGGTTGTGATTCCATCCCCAGTTGGGGCACACCTGGGGCATGGTCTGGGTGGGTACGAGACTGATGTTTCTCTCTCACATCAATGTTTCTCTTCCTCTCCCTTTCCCACTTCCTCTCTCTCTCTAAAACCAATACATATATCCTCGGTTGAGGATTAAACAAAAAAAAAAAAAAAAGGAAGTAGGATAAGGGTAAAAATATCTTTTCCCATGGACAAGATTTCAGGAAAATTTTATTTCGTTGATCTTCCTATACATGTGGCTTTTTCTCCGTCTCTTTGCTGGCGTCCCAGCCACTGGCTGAAGGCATGGGATAGGTGAACGAGAGAAGCAATGGGAAGGCAGAGAAGTCCAAGAGGCTCAGCTCAGCCCACGACTGCCCAGGCACCTCCAGGAGAGAGCTGAGCAAACACAGAGCCACAGGAGCTAGAAGTCAGAAAACATGGAAACAGCAACTGGAGAAGAATCTCAAAAGCAAGCAAGAAAATGAAAGGGTTTGTGGGAGTGGGGCAAGGCAGGACACAGCAGAGAAGCCCCCAGACTGGTCTAACTGCTCTCTAGTAAATGAGGCTAAAGGCCCAACTCAAGGTCCTCTTTAGCTCCAGCATTTTCTAATCTAGGAGAAGGGACCCTGGAGAGCGGGGAAATGTCTGTATGTGTGCATATATATACACACGTCTCATGTGCAGAGCCTTGCCCTGAACTGCAACAAACCAGATGAGATGCTAGGGAGTATGGGGCTCAGAGAGTGGATCTTAGAATCCAATGGGTTAAGTCATGGCTCTGAAGCTCACTATAGCTGTATGACCTCATGCAAGTGACTTAACCTCTCTGACCTCCATCCCTTGCCTACTGAATGGAGCTAGTAACAGTGTTCACCTGAGTCAGCAGATGCCCAAGCCTTCTCCACTTTGAGAGTTCTGTACACTTAACTGAGAAAGACTAAACTCGATGATCAAGTGTGATGTAGTTTATGTGTTAGTTTTTTTAAACTGAACATTAATAACAAACATGGAACCTGAGCTAACAGGAAATACTAACATTAGTTTCCTGGTTTTGACAGTGTACCACAGTCATGTAAGACATTATCACTGGGGAAAGCAGTCTGTTAGTATTTTTGCCACTCCTCCGAATCAAACTGTTTCAAAGTAAGTTACTGTAAAAAATGAAGAAATAAAAACATTATTATTGTATACATAACTGCATTTGAAGATAAGGTCAAAAATCTAAATTTGAGGTTTTATGTAAGTGAGATTCCTTGGAAAACCTGTCCCCACTCCTCCCGGACTGTCCCCTGCACAAAGCCCTCACTTTGGAATAAGTTAGGAATAAGTTAGATGGAATAAGTTAGGAGGAATAAGTGAGGAATAAGTTAGATGATGTATGTCCAGTGCTTAGCACAGCACTGGGAACAGAGCCTCAGCATTCACTATTTTTAATATAATAATTATTGCTCAAAATGGCCACACAGGAAAATAACAGTCCATGTTGAGGACATATGTATTACAGCATAACCATTTTGAATGATGCTCCAGATGTAAGGTCATGGGCATTGAAAGTGGTTCATAACATATTAAGTAAAAAAAGCAGGTTAAAAATCGATATGGATAGTTTTATCCTATTCTTTGGCAAAGTAATATACTGAGTAGCTAAGAGCATCTGGTTCTGGAACCAGACTGCCTGGGTTCAAATCCCAGCTTGGTTACTTACCTATGTGATTTTTTAAAAAGTTTTATTGGTTTTAGAGAGAAAGGGGAAGGGGAAGAGAGAATGAAATATCAATCTGTTGTTCCACTTACTCATGCATTTATCGGTTGCTTCTGGTATGTGCCCTGACTGGGAATCAAACCCACAACCCTGGCTTATCAAGATATCGCTCTGCCCATCCAGGGCCTCACCTATGTGATCTTAAGCAAAGTACCTAATCATTCTGGACCTCAGTTTTCTCATCTGTATAATGTGTTTAGTAGTAAACCAATCATTGGATTGTTGAGGATTAAATGATTCCATACAGGTAAAGTGCTGGCAAATGGTGACATTCAAATGTTAGCAATCAATTATTAGATTTTATTCTACATTAATATATACTCATTAAGAAAGAATCTGGGAGAGCACACAAGCATCAAAATTGCAGCAGTGATTATCCTAAATGATAGGATCACAGAGGAATTTCATCTTCTTGGTTTTGCTACTATTTCCACAATAAATATGGGTAAAAAACAAACCTGAAATTCTTAGGATAAAAAATATTTTTATTTATTTATTCTTTTAAAGATTTATTTTTAGAGAGTGGACGGGAGGGAGAAAGAGAGGGGGAGAAACACTGATGTATGCCTCTTGCATGTCCCTAAATGGGGACCCAGCCTGCAACCCAGGCGTGTGCCCTGACTGGGAATTGAACCAGCAACCCCTTGGTTCACAGGCCAGCACTCAACCCACTGAGCCACACCAGCCAGTGCAGATAAAAAATACGTTTAAAAAAATGTAATACATCTACTGTTTCCACATGATACCTAGAAGAAAACACAGAGAGGGAGTCTACAACAAAAACACAAAACAGTAGATTGCACCCTCACCAAACAGAAGTTTTCTGAGTTTTGCTAGTGTCTCAGAGTAGCTAGTTGGACATTTCCCAGCTCCTGGCTCTCAAAAAACCACCCCCAAAACAAAAAAACAAACACTAAATAACATGCCCAGGCAAGGCAGCAGCGTAATGAATACATACTTTTAACCACACACACAATCTCATGTTCAAATATACCTCACGCACAAATATACGTATTACCAAAGAGTAGAGATTATAAATGCAGGTTAAATCTAGTCATGGAAAGTGCCTTGGCAAGCGGCAACCAAAGGCACAAAGAATGTTCTGTGGGTTTCCCTCGCTATGGTTCCCATGAAGTTCCCCACCAACAACACTTAAGACAGCACAGACTAGCGCCTTCCTTCCCAAGGTGGCTGCCTTCCCATACTGCCCACCACTGCCCTCACTGGTACCACCAGATGGGACCGTATGTGGAAGGGCTCTGGCCAGCCAAACTCGCATATACCAGAGGCCCTGAATCCTGTTCCTGCCTTGCCCGAGGGTGGACTCATCACCCTGGACCCAGGCACTCCTACCTCACTCCATGGGCACAGCCCCAGGCCAGCCGCTGCTGGAGAGCTGCCCCTGGTCCACTCGGCTTTGCTACATGAAAATAAAACACCAGCCTGTTCGGGGTCTGCCCGGCACATTATTGGGAGGAAGCTATAAAAACTGCCAACATGGGTTACCTCAAGCATTTTCCTTCTCCAGTACACCGGGAGTGAGGCACTGCCTTTCCTTCACTCCCCCACCTTCAATCTTTTCGGAAAAGGCTTTCTGTGTCCGACTGTGTTTATTGACATCCCAGCCTCTTGGCCGTTCCAGCTGTGCAAGAGCGATTCTTCCTCCTTGCCATTCAAAGTGGCCCCTGTTCCGACCCACTGCCCATAACATGCACTTCCAGACCACACGGTCCACTGGCTTCTCAAAGTCTGGCTCGGAAACCAAATAAAAAGCTTTTCATTCACACTTCAGTTTATGTGCAGCAGCTCAAAAGCCTTATTTTCATGTCTTACATGACTCCCACCTGAATAAATTCATTTTAAGTGCCACTTTTCCATGTGTGGATTGTGAAGCAGTGATGAGGTCTAAGGGATAGACCTGTAGGCCCGGTGGGATGCTACAGGCAGGCAGGGGTGCTGAATGACACATTAGGGACCCATAAGGTGGATGGATGCCAGGACCTCAACAGTCACAGCCACAGACCCTCACCTAAGCCGCTGAATGTGGCCAGCCTCCCAGCTTTGTCACAGTTGACATGGCCCTTATGGTCCTGGGTTCAAATCCCAGCTTAGCAGCTTCCTGGGTGTGTCCAGTTGGGGCACAGGGCAGCCTTAGAGTTTATTTCCTCATCTGTAAAATGGGTACAACACCTTAGGGAGCAGGATATTGTAATGATTGAAAGGGATGATGAAACGCACATTGATTCTGTCCTATTTCATAGCCAGAAAGCAACCCCTAGGAAGGTTCAACATCTCACAGCTGGTTCAGGGATTCGAACCCGGCCTGCCTAATGCCAGGCCACTTTCCATTCTGACACTGCAACACACCCACCCAATGACCAGCGCGGGACACTGCAGAAAGAAATGTCATGTTTTAATAGAAAGCTATCACGTTTTTGTGGGTTACCAAATTCTGGTCCTGTTCATTGTCACTGAGCTATGTTTCACCACTTAGTAAATTTTTAAAAATCTTTCACCTATCTGTACATTGGACTGGGTCTGCCATCTTTCATATTGTCTTAATCCTTATAGTTTTCGGTTTTCCTCCCACCCTCTTGATGCGGCTTCACTGGGAACTACAACCTGACCGTCCAGTTCCTCATCGGAAGTCCAGGTGGGTTGGAGCTGACCTTGCCAACTGAGATCTAAGAAGCTGAAAGCTGAAGATGGACGACTTGATAAAAACTTCAAAGGATTCATCACCACAGCATATCATGAATCCCTTCATTTAAATGCCTGATAGTTCACTCCATTCAGCAAATAACCTCTAGTCCGACAGATGGTGCTTAATGACCAAAAGGCAACTGAATGAGAAATAAACTTGTGTGGTTCAGAGGAGAGAAGAATGTCTCTTCTGTTCCTTAACAAGATGGAGTACTGACAAAGACTATCTCTTTGACCAAGCTTTAGTCTGGCTTCTCGGAGCCCTGAGCCTTCTCTGTAACTAGACCTTGACCTTGGCCTTCCTAACCAGGTCCACATAGCCATGTCTTAGTAAGACTCCCTCTGTCCTTGATGTCTCCTCTTAGTAATTTTCCATCCACGGAGCTCCTCACTCTGTTCCTTGGTGATAAGTCCCTACTAGTCCTTGTTGTATTCAGAAACGATTCCACCTCCTTTTCCTGCTGCATACCCCTATTGCAATAGCTCTGAATAAAATCATTCTTATCATTTTAACGAGTGTCCGACTAACTCTTTCTTTAACAATACTAAGGCTTGCCCCAAGTAGGAGGGCCTCCCCTCCCTGAAAATTGTCCATTTATGTCCCAAATACCATCCCCAGATCTCCTCTGAGACCTGCATATTTTTCCTGCTCAAGCGCAAGCAAACCCAGGACAATGGCTGCTTCCCTTTCCCCACCAACACCACCCTTTGCCTCTCACAGGCTGGCTCCCAGCCCCCCTACCTGCCCTGCCGGCTGCTGGCCCCCAGCTGGCCCCCAGCTTCATGACACTCCATTTATGCAGAGAACATGGCTATGAAAACACGGATACGCATTTCCCATCTGGAAACAACTCAAAGCTAAATATTATGTAGGATGTGATGGTGTTCATCTACCAGCAAATAAGCAAGGCTACGAGAAGAGACATGAGGAGGCTACTAGCAACAGGCCAGTGCGTCAGCAAGAGCTAAATTTAGCCACAGAAGCCTCTAACATCATTCTCTCAGGAAAAGGAGCCTTCGGAGAAAAAAATATGAACATATTTAAATGAAAGAACCTTTGAGAAAAGGAAAGAATCTACATCCTAACTGATCTGCTGCTATTTCGCAGAAACCACTGTGGAAAAGGAACTCTCCATGGAGAAGCTGGGCCCAAGGTCAGGAAGGGCTCCATCTGCCCTGTCCCAGACCCAAGGGACTGAACCCTGGCAGAAAGTCCCTTGGCCCCAATGACTGCATGGTTCAAAGGGAGCTGCGGATTGGGAAATTCAAATGGTAATTACTGGGGACAAGGGATACAGGTGGATTCTGAAAACTGGATATTCTGGAAAAACCTGTAACATGGCTTTCAAACAGATTTTGCTTTCTAGTAGGGTCGCTGGTGTAAAAACGCTCATCATCCAGGACTGAATGCCTACAGGAAGGGTTTGGAAGCCTGGGAGAAGAGACAGAGATGTCCCAGGCAATGCAACATAAAGCAGCTAAGCAGACGAGTAGGGTCCCAGTTTGCGCCCAGCTCTTCATGTAGCAAACTCTATAGGGTTGGGCCAGTTACCCTTCTCTGGGATAAACATCTGTGAAACAAAGGAAAACAAGGACATTTTAACATACTAAGATACTAATATTTTTGAATATATGTGTAGGGAAGAGGGAGGGCAGCATCAGAATTACCCTCACCCAATCAAACCTTCGGCCTTGACCTCAACAAAAGATCCATTATTAAAACACTTCGCCACACTCATAAAAACTATTATAGATGAATTTTTTTTTTACTATAAGCAGAGTCCTTATAACTCAACAAGAAAAATACAAGCACTCCAACAGGAAAAACAAAAAAGGGTAGAAAGAACAATTCACAGAAACACACAAATAACTATTAGTTCTATGGAAAAAATGTGCAGTCTTACTGTAAGCAGAAAAAGGGCATATAAAATAAAAATGAGATAGCTTTTCCCATATATTAATTGACAAGTCCCTAAAAATACGGTAATACCACCAAGGGCCAGATACAGAGGACTCCGAAAATTCACGCACCACTGGTAGACAGCGAATTGGCCAACTTATCAGGGACAATTTGCGGACATTCCATGTGACTTAATAATTCTACTTTTAAAGGCCTGTCCTACAAAATTACTCAAGGGCATACACAAAAACATATCTGTAAGGATTTAACTACAATATTATTTTATAATCCTACAAAATTGGAAACTTTTCTATCCAATAAAGAGATATACCTATATAGTAGAATATAACAATAATCAGGCTACAAAAAATGTAAAGTTATAGGAAAATATATTCTACACTAAGTGAAAAACACAGATTCTAAAGTTATATATACAGCAGAATCCTATTTTATTTATAACCCATCTCTCATGCATATAAAATATACATAGGCACACAAATAAATGTTGAAAGGAAATACACAAAAATATCACCAGTGTCACATCTGGAAGTAACATGATCATGGGTGGTTTGATTTCCTCATGTTTACTTTTCTATATTTTCAAAATTCTTAAGCAGATAAGTGATCCTTTTGTATTCAGAGAAACTCAATATAATTTTATAAAACAAACAAAAAGTGTCTTTCCTTCTTTCCAAATATGTAAAAGGCATGGGAGTAACAACTCCAGCCAAAACCCTGCCCACCCTTCCAGAAAACTCCTTCCATACCCACATCCCTGGCCCCTACGGAGCTCTCCATCCTTGGGCCTGACTTTCACTCCTCCTCTTGCCCTCTTTTGATCCAAGATCTGTCATCTGCAATTCCTACAAAGAAGGTCAGATCACAGCCCAGTTCCTACAACAGGCATGGAGGGGCTTGTCTTTCCAATCCTTACCTAGCCTCTTCCCTTCATGCAGAGGAAGATATAGAGTGCTGCCGGGTTTCGTGACAGTTTCAGAGACTGTCACCTGCTTTGAGGCCCTGAGGAGAGCAGGCAGTCGGCACCCCTGTTTTATGAAAAGGAAAGTGAGGCCCAGGAATTGAGGGCAGGAGCCCAGAGCTGGCTTACAATCCTGGACTCTCTCCAATCCCACTGCCGGCTGCGTGTAGGCTCTGCTCAGCCAACCAGGGACACCCAGCTAGGAAGAGATGGCCAGCCCCATTTGCCCAGGGGCATGCCTAGCTGCTCACCCTCCAATCTCCCTCATTCACCCTCATCTCAACCCTCTGCCCCTGTGCCTGCTTCCATAATAAAAAGGTTCAGGGAGATTAGAGGACCTTCCTCTCACAACTCACTGATTCAGTTCACTATCTCACTTTTACTATCCCATTACCTCATAGATCAAACACTTCTCATTTGCAATGCACGAATCAGAACTTGCTCACCAAAGTCAACATGGTTCAAGTGGAAAAAAATGAAATTCATTGGCACATGTCACTGGGATGTCCGGAGTGAATATCTAGCTTCAGGCATGGCTGGATCTAGGTGCTCAAACATCAGGTTTCTGTGTATCTGTCCATCTCCACTTAGGGAGCAAGATATTCACCAATGGGCTTACATTTCCATCCTACCAATTCTAGTAAAAATAGGTCATTGTACCCAAGAGCTCTGGCTGGGATCACTGCTCACTCCTGGGGACACAAGGCAAAGGTCAGCCCCACCCAACCACAGTGGGAAAGGTGCTCTCTTCCTAAAGGTGAGATAGGACAGTAAGAAGCTAGAAAAATTCCTTGGCAAGTGGAATAACTGAGACAGATAGCTGAACACTGAGCCATTTATAGCCAGGTGCAGATGATCACCACAGAGGGAAGGCCTGACAGGGGCAAAACTGGGAAAACAAGGACCTCGCCCCAGGGTAACCTTTTCTCCCTTGCCCTTTCCTCCCTGGAGATAACATCTAGGTCTCTGTTGCACTTCAGCTCCATGCCCTGAAAAGCAGCAAAACCAGGTGGGCACTGGCCAGAACCAACTGCAATGACTAAAGACCCCCTGCCCTGCCAATGACCAATCAGAGGAGACCGTAACCCTGAAAGGGCACATCTGGGTAACTGATGAATATTCTCCTGAAACCCTCCCCTGAGACCTCCCCTAGAATTCCTGCCTTCAAGAATGAGATAAAAGCCTCAAGACAAAGGACCCAGTGTGTGCTCTTTCCCTCTGGGGAGCAGCTCATGCCATTTTCTTTCCCTTCTTCTCCCGCGTTTTCTTCACAGGCATGTGTCTCCTAAACTCTAAGGGCAGCTGATAGCTTGTCCCAGGCTGATCCCTCAAACCTGTCCCTAAAGCCCCTTTCTCTGACTTCCCAGTGAGCTGAGGCAGCCCAGCCTTGGTCCTCCTGTTGCTTCTCTATGCTAAACCCTTCCTTGTTTCATTGTCCTCAGCTTTAATAAATGTATCCTCATAGTCACCTGGACTTGTGTTGTGAAATCTTCCCTATTCGAAGTCAAGAACCCACATGTTACAGCTGGCCCTGGGCAGACCTGCTCAGGGCCAGGCCCCTGTCCCGTAAGGAAGGGAGTGGGAGATGCTAGAAAGGAAATCAACAACAGGTTTCCACCTAAACAAATCTCTCTCACTCTAAGAACAAATCAGTCTCCAGGCACAGGCATTTGCTGGCAGCAGGAATGACACCAAAGAGCTGGGGTTAATTTGCCACCAGGCAAAGTGAATTATTAACTAACATTCTAGAGAAATGCCCAAATACTACAACAAAATTTCTATGAGAGCGTGACTTTTTAGTCATGTTTACTTAGGTATGATTTATATACAGTAAAATTCACCCTTTTTACAAGAGTCCCACAAATGTTAGTAAATGCAGGGATATATGTAACCGCCACCACAATCAAGATGTAGATAGAACATTTCCAACAACCCCCAAAATTCCTTTGTGTCAGCACTAACCCCCAATTCTTGGCCCCTGGAAACTACTGATCTGCTTTATGGCCTTATGACTAAATATCATGAAGTTATGTTTCCAGAATATCCTGACATAGGATATTCTGCTGTATTGTGTAGCCTGCTGAGTCTGGCTTCTTTCACTTACAATGCATTCGAGACTCATCTCTGTCAGTGCATGTCTCAGTAGTTCGTTCCTTTTATTACTGAATGTCACCATTGATATATATACTGGGTTTTTTTAAATTCACCTACAGAAGTTTGATCTAAGACAGTCATTAGGTACCCTACATGTATCATTATTTTATATCTCAGTTCAACAAATATTGAAGTTTCCTCTGCATGCCCAGAAACGGGGTTTTATCAGTAAGCAAGATAAAGTCTTGGTGCTTCTATTTTCATGGAAAGAGGCAGAAAATGAATAAATATGTATGATATGTCAGGAGGTGAGAAAGGAAGCAAAACAGAACAAGATAGAGGATGGCAGTGTGTGTGTGTGAGGAGGGAGTTGTGGTTGTAATAAGGTGGTCAGAAAAAGACTCTAAAGGACTCAGAGGCAGTGAGGGCCATAAGCCTTGCGATTACCTAGAGGAAGATACCTCAAGGAAGGACATTCGGGGCAGAAGGAACTGCCAGAGCAAAGGCCCAAAGCTTAACCAAGATGGGAACAGCAAGCTGACCAGAGGCTGCAGTGAGCACAGCAAGGGCAGAGGGTGGGAGATGAGGCAGGAGGGTGGGCAGGGCCTCACAAAACAAGGTGAAGCCTTTGAGCTCCCCCTAATGATATGGGAAATTATCTAATCCAGATAGCCATCTCTTCTCTGTAGCTTCAACCTCTGCTCTACCAGATGTCTACTTTTCAACAGCAATTAAATATGTTTAAGTCTTCTTTTTTTAAACTTCCTTGGAGCCCTAACTGGTGTGGCTCATTTGGCTGGGCATCGTCTCACAAACTGAAAGGCCACAGGTTCCATTCCTGGTCAGGGCACATGCTCAGGTTGCGGGTTCGGAGAATCCCAGGTCAGGGTGTGGTCAGAGTGCGCAACAGAGGTAGCTAATTAATGTTTCTCTTCTTCTCTTTCTCCCCATCTCTGGCAAAATAAATTAATAAAATCTTAAAAATAAATAAACTTTTCCTGGATCTTCGCACACAACTACCCTTCCTTTCCCATTCAGATATCTTGAAGCAGTTATCACAGTTATTCCTTCTGTTTTCCCACCTCCCAGTGTCCCAACAACTAACTGCTACCTGGCTGTCACATGCAGCACTTTATGACACTTCCTGCTATAGTCATCAACACCATTCTTGGTACTCACTTCTGCAAGATGTCTTTCTGTCCTTCTGAAAGCTCTGTTCCTTGGCTTTAGTGATACCAAATTCCCCCAGCTTCTTCTACTGGAGGCGGCTCCTTCCCAGCTTCCTCTGTGGGCCCTTTTCCCTTATAGACTGGGGTTTCTAAGCTCTGCCTTAGACCATCTTCTCACATGTCACATGCTCACCCACAGTGGAACCCAGAGGTTCTACATGGCAAAGAAGCCCACAACTTCTATCCTGAGTGTTACTCTCACATCTACAGGACAGCTCCACTATATCTCAGTCCAAAAACGAAGCAGACTCATTCTGCCCCCACCTCACCTGGCACCAGCTCCTGTTTCCCGTATCTGATGGCAATCCTCTTACCCATTGCCAAGCCATCATTTCAAGTGTCATCCTAGATTCTTCCTTCTCCTTCACCTTTACATTCCCAAATCCTATCAATTCTGCTTTCTAAATCTCTCTTGCTTGTGTACATTCCCTTCCCTCCCTATTTCAGCTACCACTCTCTCCCCTTCTAGAATCTTTCAAAAGCCACCTAGCCCATGTCTGTTTCCATGCCCCCTCCTGTCTCCACCCAGCAGCGCCCACTGCATACCTTCCCCAGCCCTATCTCCCAATGCTCCCGCGCACACCATACACTCAAGATTCTCAATATATGTCAATTGCTGGCTAGAGCATGCCATCCCTTGCCTCTCTCCTTTCCTCAGCCTGGAGTGTTCTTTCCAGTCTTTCTACTCCTCACTCCCCAATGTGGCTAACTTCTTATCAGCCATGAGAAGCAGTAACAAACGAGAGTGGCAAAGACAGATTCTACACTCACTCAGAATCCCTGGGTTCCAGCCATAGTGCTCCCACTTCCCAGGTGTGTGACTTTAACCTTCCTAAGATTCTGCAGGTTTCCCCTGCAGAAGAATGGGAATAATGATTGAGGAGATATCATTGGTGGAGTACCCAGCTATTTTCCCTTCTTCCTCATTAACAGAACCCCATTTTTTTCCCAGTGGCCTTGTGCTCATTCCAGGGAATGCATCATGATTGGTACAAGTAAGATATACAAACCCACCTTCATTTTGCCAGTGATTAACTCTGGCCAAGGAAATGTAAGAGGAAGTCTGATGAGGGCTTCTAGAAAATACAGTACTCTCCTTAGAACCAAGCAAGAGAAGCCCTTGCCTGGGCCCTGTGCTTCAGAGGGTCCCACCTGTCACACACACACACATGTGGAAGCTGAAGAACACAGAGACACCTCCATCGCTGGGAGTCCCACAGCACGACCCACAACCCTCAGCACACACTCTGGTGACCAGCACCGTTCAGGCCCCAGGGAAACACTCCACGTCTCTGGCCCTAGGTCTGCATCCAAATGCAAAGGTCTGTGGGTTGTATACTGGCCACCTCTAGAGACTACACTGCAGTGGAGTGTAGGGAGATGAGGGGCGGGAGCACTTAGGTAAGAGAGAAGACAAATGAGCTTGTCAGATCCTTCCTCTTAGCATCAAGACAACGCAGTCTTGCAAAATGAAGTGCAAGAACTCAGGAGTGCTGAATAGCCATTTTCTTGCTTCCGTTCCTACTCAGGGTTCCACGAATTAGTGTGATATTAGCACCAATTACACATGGCGGCTAAGGAACATTTTGTAAAATTATATCATATTGCATATATGTGTGTGTTATATAAAAAGATACATGTTTCATTTATATTAATATAATGTGTAGGAAGCATACTAATTATTTATTTTGGAAATGTAATGGACATTAATACCTACAATTACAGTGCTCAAATTTTAAAAAAAGCAAACACAAAAAAACCAACCCTGGCTGGGGTAGTTCAGTGGATTGAGTGCCTCCCTATAGACTGAAAGGTCGCTGGTTTGATTCCTAGTCAGAGCACATGCCTGGCTTGCGGGCCAGGTCCCCAGTGGGGGGTGTGCGAGAGGCAACCGATTGATATACCTCTGTCTCTCACATCGATGTTTCTCTCCTTCTCTTTCTCCCTCTCTTCCTCTCTCTAAAAATAAATATACAAAAATAAATAAAGCAATTTAATTATCAACATATTAAGTGACTTATTCAGCTTTTAAATTATTTTGATTAGAATTTTTACTCTATTTTTAATAAATTACATTTTGCCTTTTATGGTAATAAATTTGAGCATTTTAGAAGAAAAATAGCTTGTTAAAAATAATTCAAATATTATCTCATCATAGATATGGAGATCATTTGGAGGATTATCAGTGGGGAGGGGGTGGTGGGAGAATGGGGGAAAAGGTACAGAGAATAAGAAGCATAAATGGTAGGTACAAAATAGACAGGGGGATGGTAAGAGCAGTATAGGAAATGGAGAAGCCTAGGAACTTATGCACAACCCATGGACATGACCTAAGCGGGAGAAGTACTGGAGGGAATGGGGGTACTGGGTGGAGGGGAGCAAAGGAAGAAATATTGGGACAAATGTAATAGCATAATCAATAAAATATTTTTTTAAAAAAGCCTCATGTGTTAGTACCTTAAGTGACACTTTCTCCTGCTTTTTGAACAAGAGGTCCCACATTTTTATTTTGTACAAATTATATAGCTGGCCCTGATGGGAGAGCAGGGAGAAAGACTCTGAGACCTCTGTGTCGTTGGTGGCACTGCCAACCGTAGGAACACCAGCCCCAGATTTCTTGTTCAGTCAGCAAGAAATGACATTCTGGTCAAAGCCACAAGTAGCTGGGGTTTCTCTTGCTTGTGGCCAAAAGCATTCCTAATTAATAAACTATGACCCACCTCAGGGATGTTACAAGGATTAGATGAGAAAAGCCAAGTGATTAGCAAATTGCTCAGGTTTGAGCACTTACTGGAGCACTTTCTAACGATGGAGCTCTCGGAGCACAGGAAGGGGCCGCATCGTTCGCCACCCCAACAGAGCCCTGCGCAGTATGGAAAAGGATGCAAATAAAACTGAAGCCAGGACCGGCAGACTCCACCAGGCTGACTGAGAGTCCACATTCAAACATTAGCTCTTATTCAGTGATTAACTTAAACATCACTTCTCTGGAAAGGTGCTCTCAGTTCCCCAAGTCTGCATGAAGGGCCCACGGCGCCCTTTATGTCCTCTGCTGGCGCTTCCCACAGCGTGGAGTCCAAGAGCCTTTTCTAGTCCATCTCCCCCACCAGACTGCACTTCCAAGAGCATGGGGTCATGTCTGTGCCGCTCTCCACTGTGTCCATAGGGTCTCACAAATAGCAAGTGTTCAGTGAACATCTGCTGAAGGAACTGATTTGGTCTACCATGTGTGTGCTTGCTTGACCCTGGTGATTCCACTATGAGTGAACGGCTCTTATATTTGCATTTGGGTTCTGTGGGAGTGGAATCTGTATTTTCTTCACTGACATGCCCCCTGAGTCCTAACTGCAGTGCCCAGGAGATAATGGTACTCAGGCAGTGTCTGCTGCTCTCTTAGCATCCTTTCTGACAGCCAGATAATGCTGTGGACTTTAACAGAGACAGAGGGAGGCCTGGTGCTCCCACTACACTGTGTCTAGTTATAATGCCTAGATCCGGAAGGGACGAGGGAAGAATCAAGATGGGAGATCCAATCCTAGCTGGACACACAGGTCCTATTTTTCTCCTGCCAAGTGATTTTTAAAATTTGTCTTTCTTGCAGAAGCACACACGTGCCCCACAGGACAAGGAGAGGCTGATTTTCCCCAGCTCTGAGCACATACCATGAACACCTTTTCTCTTCTTTCCCCAGGTCAGCTTGTTGCTCTGGTCTTAGCAAACCCATGCTCCAGAACTCCCTCTGGAAACAGCTTGCCAGAGCCAGCCAGCACACCAAAACAGGCCAGAGACAGATTCTGGTAATTTGTCTCTTGGGCCAGACCTGGGAGCACGTAGTCCCCTCCCAAGACAGAAGAGACCACCCCAACAGAGGCTCCACAAGCCACAAAGGAAGGGTAGTTGGAAGGAAAACAGAGACTCTCTCGCTTCTCCTGCCCTATCCTTTTTATCCACACTTTGGGAAAGAGGTAAAACAGCAGTGGTGGGTACTTCAGCTGGCCCACCCAGCTAATTACTGCCATCCAACAGCACTGGCAGAGCAACCCTCCCCCGCCACCCCCAACCCTGGCCTCAGCCCCATTCCGGTTCAAGGGAAGCGGTATGCTCTGGACATTCCTCAGCAAACAGCACTGGCTGTGGTCTTGGGCTAACACCATACCAGCTGTCCTAGGCCCTGCCGCAGCCAATCAAATATGCCATGGCCCACTTCACATCAGCGCTCTCATGGTCTCCTTTAATGCAACCAATGGGACAGAACAGAAGTGGGAGTTCAAATCATGCCAATGCTTGAAGAGCTCTCAGGAGATGGTACCAGTTTTCTTTCTCCCACATCGCAAACCCAGGATTTAAGAAACACGCCTTACCTTTCACTGATCAGAGGGCCTCCTTCTCCATCTGTTAGGGCATCCTCTTTCTTCCCCAGCCCCCTCGCTAATGCAGATGTCACTGGAGCAGTGAGTACACCTACAATGAAAGTTTAAGTTAATTGTCTGTCTTTGGGCTTAGAAGCAGCCTTTGCCATGAAAAGCGGATTCTTTATGGAACCTTATGGATTTCTCTCCCTGAACCCTGATATCTTACTTCCTACTCTACTGGACTTCCTTTTCTTTCTTTTTTTTAAAGAAAGAAACTTCATGCCCTGGCTGGTGTAGCTCAGTGGATTGAGCGCAGGCCTGAGAACCAAAGGATCGCAGTTAGATTCCCAGTCAGGGCACATGCCTGGGTTGCAGACCAGTTCCCAGCAAGGGATGCACGAGAGGCAACCATACACTGATGTTTCTCTCCCTCTCTCCCTCTCTACTTCCCTTCCCCTCTAAAGATAAATAAATAAAATGTTAAAAAAAGGAACGGGATTTAAAAAAAATTAACTTCGCTAGAGGAAAAAAATGAAACATTTCTGGTTATGGGAAGGGGAGGGGGAAACAAGCAAATACAGTGAGGCTGCCCTAGCCCCCATCTGTTCCAAATCTTCCCTTCACAGGATGTAATGTCTAAAAGGCAAGAAAAATATGCCTTCCTCTTCCAACATCCAGCAGGATCTTGCATGCAAAGAGAAGAATGTCTAGTTACTCTGTGGGTTTTCATCTGCTTTTTAACTCAATGTTGTGGAATTACACTGGCCCCTCAATCTCATTCCCCGACCCATTCCCTGAAACCCCCCAGTGCTATGCAGCCAGGAGGCAGCAGGGTTCGCCACTAGTGAGGAACACCCTGGTTTTGGCAAGGAGTTCCCTCCCCTCCACGCCACCAACCCCTTTGGCACAAAGGATTAGTTCTAAACATGGCCAATGACTTTTGCAGATTTCTTAGCACTAGACATGCCAGAGGGATGCCTGGGCCCCCAGAGGAAGTGGGGCCGCCCCTAAAAGTAGAAGGAGTGGGCTCAGAATCCCAAACTTCTTATTCATTCTGTGCTCTCACCCCCTGCTTCCAGGCACTTTGCGCACGGATGTACACAAGCAGCCAACTGCTGGACATCTGAACAGGAAGGATGTTTCCCGGTAGCTAGCAATAGCTGTAACTGATACCTCTCCAGGACTGGGAGAGGGTATTTATAGGAAGGGCAACCGGCCAAGCTAGATCAGCTCCAACTTTATTTCAGCCAGCCCTCCTTTCCATCTTCTGTAGTTCTTCAAGTTAAATGAAGAGGCATTCCTTCCTTTATTGCTTGATTTTTATGCAAGGACGGAGGTTCTTGTTAAAATGATTGAGAAACCCTGACTGCAAAGATGGAAAAGAACCTGCCCCTTCGGCTCCTAATCTTCCTCTCTTCTGTCCCTTAGCCATGTCCCCCTCCTTGGCCCCCCAAGCTTGTTCCTTGGCACATTCTTCTCCATCTCCTCCTTCTTTTTGTAATCCTTACCTGAGGACATGCTTATTGATTTTAGAAAGAGAGGAAGGGAGAGAGAGAGAGAGAAACATTGATGGGTTGCCTCCCGTACATGCCCTGAGTGGGATCAAACCCACTACCTTTTGGTCTATGGGAGGAAGCTCCGACCAGTCACATGCTGCTTCCTTACACCCCCACAACACAGATTCCCCCTGTGGTCCTCTAGATGGACAAAACTCTCTCCTACTGTGGGTGCAAATTATCCTTTCTTCTAGCCCTCTCGCCCCTCGTATCACATCCTACAAGACCCTGTATGACCTACCCTCCCTTGCTCACCCTTGTCTGACCTTTCCTGCCACTCTTTCACCACAACCCACTGCCTCTTTGCTGTTGCTGAAACCTACCAAACACCCCCCTCACAGCCTTTTCACCTGCTGTTCACTCTACCTGGAACCCCTTCTCCCAGGTGTGTGAAAGTCTGGTTCCCTCACATGATCTAGATTTCTGCCCAAAGCTACCTCCCTAGAGAGTCCTTGCTAACACTAATAAAAGAGCATCCTCATCACTCAATTACTCTCTAGCCGTTCCACCCACACCTGCTTTATTTTTATCCACAACACCTTCTACAACCACCAAAGCCTGTCTCCTTGACCAGTCTCTGGTCAGGCTCCTCTGAACCATCTTCTCAACGAGGCCTCAAATGTGGCTTGTCTTCAGCAAAGAATCCCCTGCTAAGTCATCCCCTACCCTTGATATCTGATCAAGTTCCTCATCCCCTGTCTTTGATGGCAAGTCCTTGGCCTGCCTTTGGCAAGAACCCTATTACATTGGTTCTGCAAGAACCCCCCAGCAGAATCATTTTTCATTAATGCTGGCTGACAGCACATGATCTCTTTGTTCACCTGTGTCCCTCTGCTGGACTGTAAGCTCCATGAGGACAGGCCTCTGTGCTTGCTCTCCGCTAACTTGCTAGCTTCTAGAACAGACTCTGACACAGAGCAGATGCTCAACAAATATCTGTTGGATGAATGCTCCTAGCTACTCCTGCTTCTCTCTCAACCCCACTGGAAAGCCATTCCTGAATCTTTCAAGGCTTGATCCTGTTCTTTAGCTAACAGTGATCATACCAGTCAGAAGGAATAATTCTCTGGTTTGTTTAATATGTACTTTTAATTTGTTAATTATATAACATACTAACATACAAAAAGCATAGAAATCTGTCTTGACCATCTGCCCTCCCTCCCTCCCTCCTGCACCTCCACAATGCCCTGCCTCCAGTCTGTTCTCCTGCGTAGACACCTTTGCCCACATCAGTCAGCATGTCTCCACTCTCACCGCCCCCCACCTTCCCACTCCACATACATTGCTTGAGCCGAGGTTTAATTTAAAAGGGAGGAAGAGGAGTCCTGGTGGGGCTGAGAGCCAGCCCTCTGCTCTCCAAAACCAAGCCCAGCTTTGCATCCGTCTTTCTGGCTTTCTCCACTCACAGGAAGAAAGCCGCCACTTCTGTTGGCTGCCCTATAACAGGGAGCTGGAGTCCACAGGGCCGCACACTCTCAGACCACTTCACTGCTCCTGGCAAACTGACAAGGCCAGTACAGGTCAGAGTGAGTGGCCAGGGCAGCTGTGATCCTGGATGGCATGAGGGGTCATTTGGCCACCACAGGCTAGGGCCCTGGTGGTGGTAGTGGTGAAGGGTCTGGCCCAAGAGACAAATTACCTCAGGGGGGAAGGGAAGCTGGTTGCAGAAACAGCCCAAGTATGTTTCCATCTAAAGGAAGACCAAACAGACTTCCGGCCAAGATGGAGGCGTAGGCAGACACACTGTGCCTCCTATCACAACCAAAATTAAGGACAACAAAGATTTAAATACAAGAAAACAACCAGAACTCAGAAAATCGAACTTTTTGGAAGTCCAACAATGATTCATCCAGACTGGTAAGAGAGGCGGAGTTGAGGCAGGAGGAAGTGGAGGTTGGAGGACCGGGGTGCGCAGGCAGTGGCTGGCAGATCCCAGGCATAAAGGCGGTGGCTAGTGGACTCAGGGCACCGGGGGGCAACAGGCAGACCCAGTGAGGCCGCACAAGGCAGCTGGCTGACC
>PVKU01004336.1:136863-150152 GCA_004027475.1 Anoura caudifer | reverse complement strand
GCCTTCGTGGGCATCTCATGCTGGACCGATCCACCAGCCTGCATGGCTTGATGGTCCCTTCCTTAGCGGACTCTTGCTTCGGTCTTTCCTGTCTTAGCAAATGGCACCACTGTTTAACGAGCTGACCAACCCCACACCTGGATGTTCATCCTGGTTCTCCTCGCTCTCTTCGATCCCACGTTCAACCCAAAGACAACCCCTGTCAGGTCTACGTTCAAAATATGTCCTATGCCCTGGCTGGGTGGCTCAGTTGGTGGGAGTGTCGTCCTGTACAGGTTGTGGGTTGGACCCCCAGTCAGCACACATACCTAGGTTGAGGGTTCAATCCCTGATCAGAGCACATACGGGAGGAAACTGATCAGTGCTTCTCTCTCATATTGTCTCTCTCTCTCTCTCTCTGTCTCTCTCCCTTCCTCTCTCTCTAAGAATCAATAAATACATCCTCAGATGAGGACTTGAAAAAAATCCCAGTTCCTTACCAAGGTCTCTAAGGCCTTCCAAGGCCTCGGCCTTCCAAAATCTCACCCTGCCTGCCTTCCATCCTTGCCTCTTGCCTGCCGCCCCCCACCCCCGCCCCACGCCGCCCCTGCTCTATCTACTCCAGCTTCATCTTTCACACGGGCCACCCTGCCGTGGGAACACTCTTATCCCAGATTTGCATGTATCGGACACAAACATTTTCACACAGTCTGTCTCTCACACGCATAACACATACACAGAGATACAGACGTTCGAGCACCGGGGCATAAACGACCACCTGCCACACTCTTGCACATGTGTGTGGGTGCACACACTTTGCCTTTGCTTTCCCACCCTTGCTAAGCCTAGCGCGGGTGGGCGCTGCTGGGCCCCTCTGTAGCCCTTGGCCGGGAGAGCCCCCACCCCCTCACAGTGCTCCCCTCCCCAGGACGGGCGATCTGGGAGGGGCAGGGGCTGCTGGGCAGGCACCTCCTGATTTATAACTGCTTCAAGGCCACCGTTTGGAGCAGCAATGTCACAGGGGCCATTAGCTGTCTGGGCAGAGCTGTAAACATGCCTCGCTGGCGCCCTGTCCTCTGGCCGCACTCACCTCCACAGCCACCCCCCTGCCCAGGGTAGCGCCCGAGCACCGAGGCAGTGGCCTCTCACAGCCACACACTAAGGAGACGAAGGCAGCAGGGAGAGTCCCAGGGCTCCTGGGGTGTCTAGCCGCCCAGCTGGGAGGGGATGATGACCCTGTAGGGTAGAGGTCGGAGGGTAATGGTCCTCAGCAATTTGAGGCAAAATGGTTGATACTCTACCCACAACCAGCCAGAGCCACAGCTGGGTCTGGACAGGGCTCTGGCTACCAAGGGGCGTCTGAGGAGGCACCTGGCCCCCAGGCGGGCTCGGCGGGCCTGGAATGCCCAAGGCACACTCAGTGCCAGATGCTGCGGAGCAGACCAGCCCCGGAACCCAGTAGCTGGTGCAGCCCGCCCACGGCTGCCCGCCCAGTCTGCTTAGGACTCCAGCCTGAGCTCATGGAGTCTTCAGAGGGCTGGGCGCCTCTGCTCCCTCTGTCACCCAGGTGGCAGACCCTTGGCAGCCTCCTGTTTATAGGAGCCTCTGGGGGGCGCGCTCTGCTGGACTCAGGAAGTGGAGGGGCGGGTCCCATAAGGGCCCCAACCCTATGTTACAGCCCAGCGGCTGGAGAGCGCAGCTGTTCAGGGACCCTGAGCCCCAGCTGTGAGCCAGCACAGTGGAGGGCCTGCGTGGGCGAGGACTGTTGTGTGCGGGACACCTACTCGGGCAGCTCCACTACCTGGTCTCTTTTTGGGAGGGACTTCCCATCCCATTTCACAGACAAGAAAACTGAGGCCCAGGGTGGGAAGCTACCTGCCCAGCTCCTCACAAAGGGTTCTAGCCCCAGGCAGAA
The DNA here is from genome assembly GCA_004027475.1 of Anoura caudifer. Taxonomy (NCBI): domain Eukaryota; kingdom Metazoa; phylum Chordata; class Mammalia; order Chiroptera; family Phyllostomidae; genus Anoura; species Anoura caudifer. Next base: position 148,258 of record PVKU01004336.1, on the reverse strand, counting down.
AGGCCTCAGGGAGAGAGAGAGAGAGAGTGGCCTGAGCTGCTTCAAGGGTAATTTTCATCCTTGTCTCCAGGCCCAGCAAGGTTCTGAAGTTCCCAGAAAGGATGAGACCCTGGAGAGTTGGACCGAGGGCCCGGCGCTACCTCCCCTTGGCGTGTGATTAATGCCTGACAGTCCTTCCACTCGCAGGGAACTCATCAGACTAATATTTCCTGATGTGAACTCCGCGTCGCCCCAGAATGAGAAATCCCAGCCGCTTCGCGTTCCGGGGCCCAGATGAATGGGCTCCCGCCCCGGGCCGTGAGTGATGCGGCAGGAGTTCGCGAAGGGAGGTCGATAAAGGCCCTTCGTCAGCAGGACTGTGGCCTCGGCCTCCCCTGGCAGGTCACGGGCCCTGGCTCCTCTAGCTGTGCTTGCCCCAGGGGCTGGCCCTGGGCTGCCTATCGGACATGGGGATGGAGAGCTCTGGGCAGGGAGGGACAGGCCTTCTCCAGCCCTGCCACCGAGGTCAGGGCCCTTGGGGATCAGAGGGAAGGGGCAGGGTCTGCGAACATGTTGCCTTGACTTTGAAGGCCCAGTGAGCCCAAGGAAGGCTTTAAGCCTGTAGTCCAAGGCTGTGAGCAAATGCCTGTTTAAGAAAACAGAGGACCTTGAGGGCTGTGGAGGATGCTGGAACCAAGTGGTTCTAGAAGTAGAAACACTGGTGGTTGTTGCTGTAGTAAAACAAAAAAGAGATAATAACCAATGCCAACTATTGAGCGCTTACCACGTGCCAGGCATGGCAGCAACACTGACATTTATTATTGCGTTCAACGCCCCCAGTGCCCCGTGGAGTAAAGGTATTAACCTACTTCACAGATGAGAAAATCGAGGCCTACGGCAGTTAAATGATGCTCTAGAGATGTCCAGATTCAGCACTGGATCTCCCTACCTTCACACCCGTGCTTTCAGCCGTCGCCATCCAGTCATCCCACTGATGGCCGTGAAGTGGCGCCTTCGTGCCAGGCATGGCCAGCCTTCGGGGGATACGCGAGCCAGGCCCCGCCCCTGCCCTCATGGAGTCTGCAGTCTCTTGGGGATCTGACATCAGTCGAGGTGACTGTGTTGCCTCATTGAGAATGTGGGTGGGGACAGGGCGCTCAAGGAATTTCTTGCCAGGAGGAGGGCAAGTGTCTTGCCTCACACAGGGAGAAGCCAGTCACTCCCAAGCAGGGGGTCTTGAGGACAAGTCCTCTTGAGGTGGCCAAAGGTGGACAGAATCCAGGGCTGAAGATCAAAGCATTGAAAGCCAAAGCCAGAGGAAAGAGAGTGTCCCTCCCGCGCAGCCGTGGCAGAAGGCGGGGGTCAGGGCGTGGATGCGGGAGGAAGCAGGGGTGCCCTGTGTGAAGGAGGCAGCTTCCGTGGTGTGTGCCATACAGCACCTGGCTGGGCGGTGGGATGGACCGGCTTAAAACGGGGGAATCAGTAGGGACAGCTGTCCACACCCGAGAGGGGAATCCTCCTGAGTGTGTCCTTCAGCAATAGGAGACGTTTAGGATCAGGTCATGATAGGTTTGGGGGAGGCTGCCAGCCAGCAGACAGAAGCTCAGGGAGCAGTTGTGACTTTGGGGGATGGGAGAGGGCATGAGTTGTGCACCCAACCAAGTAGGGTGGGTGTAGGGCAGGGTTCATGGTCCAGCAGGGAAGATGAGGCTGAAGGTGGTGGCCAAATCAGAGCACAGCCAGAGGCAGAGCTCCGGCAATAAGAGTAATGCTGGAGGCCACCTGCTGGTGGCGCTGTAGGCACCAACCTGCTCACCCACCAGTCAGGACTGGATGGGTAGGGAGCTCCAGTGCGAGGGGCAGGGGACAGGGAGGCAGAGCCACTCCACGCCCAGGGCTGCCAGGTGCTGGGAGGACGGGGAAGGAAGCAGGCTCAGTCCTGGGAGCGGAGAGCTTGTCCTTTCTGTGCATTTTGCTAGTGGTTTGACCCCAGGACTTCAACTTCGTGCATCCTAAAGTTTGGGCCCATCAGAGCCTCTCACCCTCTCCCTCCCTGAACCCCACCCCCCACATGGCTCCACCCTGCTTCTGAATGTGCACTGAACTCGACCCTCAATTCATCCTTGACCTTTACCCTGGCCTTGTGTCCCGTTCCTGATCCCCACTCCAATCCTGAAATTTCTTCCATCTCTGAGCCTTAGCTCCTCCCTGACCCTCCACCTGCTCCTCATCCCACCCCAGTCCCCAGCTTCACCTCTCCCCCATTCAGTTACCCCACCTGTGACTCCTGCCCCACCCTGCCACCTCATACCCATCCCAGATTCTTTCCCCCACCTCCCCCACCCTTACTCTGAATTGGGACCAAAATCCTATGGGACATTCGGGAGACGAGATGGGGGGCGGAACCGGTTACTCATACTTTTTATATATTATTTTAAAAGTGAGAGCTTCCTGTTTTCTTTCGGGGCCAGAAAAATAAGGTGGGAACTTCAAAATGCCCTCATTAAGATGCTACACACAAAATCAATCCACAGCCTGAGATGTCAGAATAGTGGTCACCTTGGTGGGGGGGAGAGAGAAGAGGATGGAGGGAGGGCGCATCGGGGAGGGTGGAGGTGGAGGTCAGGGGTGGAGGGCTGCCTCGGGGTGGGGGCATCTGGGGGTCCTGCTCCATTTCTTGACCTGGCTGTGGGGCACACTGGTGTATTCAGTTGGTTACGATAAGTCACGGGATGCACTTATGATGTGTGCACGTTTCTGCATGTCTGTTGTATGTACTTCATAGAAAGTGTTTTAAGGCCCTGCAGTCTGGGCGCCCTGGGTCATCGCAGCAATGGAGCTGGCCGCAGGGTCCCTGTGTCATCTGGCTCTCAGAGTTCCCCGACAAGCTTTCACCCCAAGGGGACGCTGACAAGCCCCCCATATACCCCACTGTCCACGGGGACTGCCCTGGTGCCAGCTGCCTCTCCTACCCTAACAGCTGTATTTTTCAGGTCCAATATGACAGGCTCAATCTATTCCTGTTATATATTTCCCAGTAAATGGACAAGGTGAAAACAGTGTCAGTTCAAATCACTATCATGACACTTAATTCTGATTTACTGTACCTTTTGCTGCAATCTTGAAAGTGCCTGCGTCTGTGCCGAGCTGGATTGCCCAGCCAGGCCCCACGGGGTCAATGTTAAGATCAGCTTCAATAAAAGAATTTAGGGTAAGGCAGCCCCGGGGGGCAGGGGGCAAGCTGGGGCCCAGAGGACGAGCCAGCAGAGACGCCAAAGCTGCGGCTCTCCCACACCTCCCTCCCCGAGACGAGATGCTTCGTCCCCAGCCCTGTGTTTGCAGCAGCTGGGAAATTTATGGAGGCACCATAAACGGGTTTTACAGACAGCTGTTAGAGCGTGTGGAGCAAGGCTGGGCTGTCGAGGGACCTAGTCGCAGGCTTACAGCCAAGACACTTAAATGTTATGGCCCCACATATATATAAAAAGTGTGCTGTGCACGTCCTCCGCTCCCTCCCTCCGCCTGACCCGGGAGCATGGGCTGCGGCCAGAGAAGAGCAGCCACTTCCAGACACCGGCTTGCCAGGGACAAAATGCCCACAACCCCTTGCTTCAGCCCCTGCAACCAAGGCCAGGAGCCTCTGGCTGGGCTGGCAGCAGGGAGATGCGTCCAAACAGCAGCGCCAGGCATGCGCTGGCCTCCTTCCCCTACCCTCCCGGCCCAGCTCAGCTTACCACCTTCTTCCAGCCTCAGGGCCTGGCTCCAGCTGTTTCCTCTGCCTTGAAAGCTCTCCCTGCCCCCCACCCCACACCCCCTGTTCCAGCCTTATCTTGCCCTGGCCAGTTTCTGTCTACCCTTCCGGGACTCAGCTGAAATACTGCTTTCTCAGAGGCATCCTCCCGTCCTCCAGAGTCAGGTCCCCTGTTATAAATGCTCGGATCCCCCCTGGACCTCTTCATAACGTTTCTAACCATTGTAATTAAATAATTAGTGGTGTCGTTATCTGTTTAATGTCTATCTTCCCCACTGGACAATAAACTCTGTGAAAGCAGAGACTCCATTTGAATGTATCCCCAGTGCCTTGCACAGGGCCTGGCGCTCAGTAACTGAGGAAGGAAGGAAGGAAGGAAGGCATGAATGAGTGAATGAATGAATGAACAAATGAAGATGCAGATATGAATCCCATATAACCCTCAGGTGCAGCACAAGGCAACATGTGCTCAGATGCCAAGAGCCAGAGAAAGGGTCAGTAAAGAGAAGCCACTTCAACAAGGGGAAATCAGAAGAGGCTTCCAGGAATAGGTACCATCAGGCCTCCTGCTGTATAGTGACTGGCTAGGACTTTGGGTTACTTGCTTACGAGTGAACAGGTTCCACCCTGGCTGGTATGGCTTAGTGGATTCAGTGCCAGATGGAGAACCGAAGGGTCATCGGTTCAATTCCCAGTCGGGGCAGCATGCCTGGGTTTTGGGTCAGGTCCCCAGTAGGGGGCATGCGAGAGGCAACCACACATTGATGTCTCTCTCCTTCTCTTTTTCCTTCTCTTCCCCTCTCTCTAAAGGTGAATACATAAAGTCTTTAAAAGAAAAAGAGAAGTGAACAGGTTCCACATGTAGGCAACAGAGGGGAGTGGACTTGCGGTGACCGTAAAGGTAGACTGGCAGATTAGTTCATTGGACACTAACGCCCCAGCCCTTTGAGGTCAGTCTTGGCCACACAACTTACTTTGGCCAAGGAAATGTGAGGCCATGAGCCGTATCGCTCTAGGCAGATACTCTTAAGAGCTGGTATGTGCTTCGCCACACACTTTCTTGCTGAAAAGATGATCCAACCAGCGATGTTGCAGACAGAAGATGCTCCAGAAGCCTGTGTCCTGGAAAAAAGAAAAAAAATGTCGCCCAGCCAGAGCCATTGCGCCTTCTGCCCTCGACAGGTAGCATGAGCGAGAAATAGACTCCGGCAGTTGTAAGACCCTGGAATTTTGGGGTTATTTGTTCCTGCAACGTAGCTTGACTTATCCTGACTGATGAGATGCTATGCAAGTAGCTTCGCACAGAGCCTGGCTCAGAATAACTCATCATTATTTTTTTCCTGTCCCTTGAAAGCCAAAGAGTCAGACTCTAAGGCTTGGAGGCAGAAAGTATGGTTTCGGTTTGGTAAGGAATTCAGTGTAACTGGAATGACGGTTCCGTGAAGGCAAGGAGTTGGGCTGAAAGTGAAAAGTGGGGGGGGCAGATCATAAAGAACTTGGACTAGAAACCAGACCCTGGCTTAACCAGCACAGGGGTTATAAAATCAAGTCAACTTTTAACATCCAGTGACTCTAAGACCCCATTGCCCCATCGAAGAAAGAGTGTCTTTCTTCTCTTTCCACAGCACCTACTCCCTAAGTCTTCCCCGCTCACCCCAAGTTAAATCTGAGGTGCCCAGCAGGTGTCCGTGGAAGCCACGGTTGTCTCAGGAACAGGAGCAGAAAGTCCAGTCCGTCCACCAGAGAGAGGACCCGTGTTCCTGGCTGCCGGGTTCCCTGCGTCGCAGCTTCACAGCTGGAAACAGACTGGCCCGAAGCAGGCAGCGTAAGAGAAACGATTGATAGCGCTCCCTGCACTAAAATGTAAAACTTCTAAGTGACAACAGACACCATAAACAAGCTAAAAACAAGCCATAGCCGGGGAGAAAATATTTGCAATTTATATAACAGATAAGGGATTAGCATCCAGAATATATAAAGAATTCTAACAAATCAATAAGAAAAAAGACAAATGGCCCAATAGAACACTCAGCAAATAATAAAATCTGTCGATTTATGGAAAAGGAAATTCAAATGGCCAATAAACTTGAAGAATGTTCAGTTTCACTAGTAATCAACGAAATAAAACATTAAACCACTGTGAACTGCCTGTCACTCATCAGATCGGGACACACAAAATTAAAGTTTGATACTAAGCATCAGGGTCAGTGTGTGGAAAGAGGGACTCTTGCCTACTGCTGGTGACAACGCAAGCTGGCACAAACGCTTCGAAGGACAGCAGACCCACTCCCCGCAGCTCCCCTAGAGAACATGTCAGCGCCCATGTGTGAGGAGACGTGTGTAAAATGCAGAAAACCCAAACGCCCGTGGATAGGGGGTCAGCCGCGCAAACCATGGCACAGCCGGACTGCGTAGCGAGTGTTGCGAGACTGTTTGAGGGAGTGAGGGGCACCCGGGACGTAGCGTGACGAAATATTGCTGTGCGAATAGTAGAGCGAGTGGCAAAACTACAGCGAGCAGGATGCTTTTATGAATAGACACAGAGACACAGAAACACGCCCAGTTATTTCAAAAATTGTATAGATGCGAATGTGTGAGAAATCTTGGGATGGTGCAGAGGGGAGGGAGAGTAGCCACCTGTGAGAGTGCGGTGCGGGGAGGGGCCTTCTGCGGGGCTGGAGGAGGAGGTGGTGGCCTGGAGGGACAGTGGGAAGGAGTCAAGAGGACAGAGCTTTATTATTGTTTCTGTATTTTCTTACAGAAGAAAGGAGAAGGTATTTAGGGACTGCTTGCACGATTAGAAATGAATTATTTATACAGAGAAAAACAGGCTGTCTGGCTTCTGGGTCCCCTCCCCACTAACAAACCTTGGGGACCCAGGAGCGCACACGTCACCACCTCGGAGGGGCTGTCATTCTTCAGGGTCAAGGAGGGCAGAACTGGGCGTTAGGACAAGCTGCCAACTCTCACTTCCGCCACCAGTGTCTCAGTGCCTTCACACAAGACTCTGTTTCCTTCTGTGTCACAGTTCGGTGTGCACAGTGGGGCGTGAGAGGGGGGGGAGAGGGGCTCTGTTCCACAGAGTCACACAGGGGCCTAGACCCCTCCTGTGTCGTGCTTCTGGCATCTCATGGTTTCTTCCTCTGCCTTCGGCTGGTGAGTGGGAGATGCAAGAGAGCCGGGCAGATTCCTCAGGAGGTTTTCAGGGGCCAGGCTGGGAAGCAGCCACACCTCACTGCTGCTAGACCGAGCTTCGTCAGGGGCCCCTCCTAACCGTGAGGGGGGCTGGGACGTGTAGTCTGGCCGTGTGCTTAGGAAGGGGAAGTGGGCTCTGTGCTCACATGGTCGTCGCTGCTTCTCTCAGCTCTGGTGTCCCCAGCTCCCATTCACATGGCTGTTTGGGATGCACCTTAGCCCACCTCTTCTCGGCACCTCCCCCACCTCCCTGCACCAGGCCATTTTCCGCAAGGTGCCCTCCTCCCTCTGGTCAGCGTATGAGGGGTTCCCAACTTTAACCGTCCTCTGAATCCACACCCACCCTCTACTCCCCCCTTCCTGTGTCTTGGGCCTGGAGAGCGGAGGAATCCCTCCCCACACCCCACGTCCAAATGCCCACCCTATTTTTAGTCCCCAGGGCATATACTCGGTTACTTAGGGCTGAGGAGTTCAGATTTCACCCGGAAGCAATGGGAAGCTCTGGTTCTGAGATTCTGCGTAGGGTACGCCATGAAACCCATGGCAATTCCACGTTTCACGTAGGTGAGGAGGGTGGACTGGGTGAGGAGAAGGTGAGGGGGGCTCCTGCCGCGGTCCTCGCGAGACCTGTGCCCAGGTGGTGGCAGGAGGAGCATAGCATGGGAGGGAGTGCCCCGGAGTAGGCATGACAGGTCTTACAGAGGTAGGTTGTGGGGGATGCAGCTCCTGGGTTCCAGAAGGACAGTGACCCTAGGCACTGAGGTGGGGAACAGGCTTGAGACAGGAGATGGGCGAGTAACTCCAGGCTTGAAAAGTCTGTGGACAGAAACTTCCTGCAGAGAGCTGGGGGAACACATCTGGAACTCAGAAGCAAGGTCTGGGCTGCAGGGAAAGATTCAGGGGGGTAGAGATGGCACTTGAAGCAATTGGATCCCAGGCAAGTCTGTGTCGGGAGAAGACTGAGTCACTCAGCTCTCCTCCAAACGGGCAAAGAACGTGTCCTTGTGACTCCAGCACCCTGGAACTAGGTCAGCTGAAGGGCTGGGCTTCCAGACACAGAGCAACCTCTGCCGCAGGGCACAGAGCTAGATCATGTCCGGGAAGCACCTGGCAGCAGAGGGGGTTCTGGGAGGGCCCTAGTCTTTCTGAGAAGGAGCAGCCAGGTCTAAGGGAGAAGATGCCATGAGCCCAGGCTGTTGTGGGTGCAGGACCGTGGCCAGGGCAGGTGGGGCTGGCATCACTCTCACGCTCCGGAGGGCCATGAGCTTGCTTGAGCGCTTTGCTGTTGTCATTTTAAAATTCCTAATGATTTCATCTTTTCTTAAGCTGGGGTATAATCGACATATACCATTATGTTAGTTCCAGGTGTACAGCATGGTTCCATATTTGTATAAATAATTATATCTTTGAACTTGTGTTTTGCAGGTTAAGTTCAATGGGTTGATGAAGGCACACTGTGCCAGTCCACCGTCCCTTGCGTCCCCCCTGGCGTGCTGTGTTTGCAGTGCCCCCTGAGCGCAGAATTCCAGGGGACCCCGATGCCTGGGAACCCAGTGAGGCTCAAAGCAGTTGGACGGTAAGTGTGCTATTTCTATAGCTCGGTGGGGCGCCCACAGCCCCAAGAGGCCGCCACACTTCCCCTTCAAATAAGAATTTGCTTGGGACATAGAAGATAATGGTGGTCCAAGACACCTGAGCTACCAAGCAGCCCTATCATCTCCTTTCTTGTTCATGTTGCTTCCCGGTGTTAGCCAACCACTCGAAGTTGGAAACCCTGACATAGGAGGAAAGAATTCACCGGAGCAGCCGCAGTTCCTTTCCCTCTTGGCCCTTCCTTGCTCGTCGGTAAGCTACAGGTAGCTGTGGTCGGAGAGTGCGCACGTATCAGGGTGTGAAATAAACACAGCTGAGTTAGTTTTATGCGGCATTCCCTCTGTTCTGAAATACCTGTCCATGAGCTGCAAAATATGTGTGTTTTTGGTGAGTCTGCGTATGAGTTAAATGCTCTTATATTTGCATTTAAAACTGGCATTGCAAAATAGAAAGTAAAATTCATGCCAGTAATTTAAAATTGTATTATTTCTTTACTTAGTGTGGCATTAAATAGCAAATCAAAAGTATTATGATAAGTTGAGAGGGAAACCACTGAAGAAAGGAAAAACTTTATATTATAATGTTTTTTTATTGCATGTTTCCCCTGCCTTTTGAACAGGGGACCCGTGTGCTCACTTCACACTGGGTCCTGCAAATTATGTTGCCGGTGCTGAGTGCAGGGTTTCGTCCAAGGCGATTCTGTGCCCTGGGGAAAGCGTCTTGGCTCATTTCCTTCTTGACCAAGCGTTTGACCTCTTCTGTAACTTGGCCCTGTCTCTGATCTTGTCGGCAGATTGCTCTGCGGCTCAGAGCTGAGCCTGAGCCAGGCTGCCTTGATTCAACTATCAGCTCTGCTTTTGCGGGCTGTGTGATCTCAGGCAAATTACTTGACCTCTCTGGGCCCTGGTTTTGCCATCTTTTGAGTGGGGAGTTTGATAACGGTACCTACCTCAAAGGGTTGTTGAGGAGGTTAGATGAATCAATGCCTCCCAAGTGTTTGGGGAGGCCCTTGCAACCTAAAATTGAGACTCCCTATGTGTGAGCCGATATCATGATATCATTTTCCACAGTTCCACTGTCCAGTCAGGGGAGTCCCTGGGTGCCTTCTCCTCTTGCCGGAAAAGTGGGCACAGCTCAGTGGCTGTGCGGAGGAAGGGGCCGTGGGGAGTGGGGTGCGCCGGCAGGCCCCGGGCTTCCGTCTGTGCATGGGGGTGCTGCCTGGGGGCTGGCTCTGAGCGAGGCTGTGAAGGAGGGTTGTGTCCCTCGGGGTCTCTATGCTTCTGCTAGGGCTCCCACACAAACTGCCACAGGCCGGTGGCTGAACAGCAGAAGTGTATCGTCCCACTGTTCTGGAGGCTAAAAGTCTGAGCTCAGGGTGTTGGCAGGGCTGGTTCCTTCTGAGGCCTCTGCCCCTAGCACGTAGATGGCCGTCTCCTCTGTGCCCTCACAGGGCCATCCCGCCGGGCGTGTGCCTGTGTCTCTCCTTATAAGGACTCCAATCGTGTTGGATCAGGGCCCACCCACATGCCCTTAATTTCCCCTTTAAAGGCCCTATTTCCAAATACAGTCTCATTCTGAAGCACTAGGGACGTTAGGACATGAACACGTAGATTTTGTGGGGCACAGCTCAGCCCGGTGCCTGTGAGCACATGGTGGTTCTGTGGGTCCCTGTGACCACGTGGTCGTGCATCTATGTTTCTGTGTCTGTGTCTCTGTTCTTCTGAGGGTCTGACCTTTGGGGACTCGGTCCTTGTGAGTGACGCTGGGGCTCCTGGGTCTCGGCGTGCCTGTGTTCATGAGATCGCCAGTGTTCCGTGTCCACCCGAGTGGGCTGGGAGGGTGTGCGAGTCGATCTGTCACCCAGGACATTGCAGGTTTGACAGATGGGGGATCTGCTCACCTCTGGTCTCTGTGCATGTGGGTCCACACGTGCGCACACCGTGTGTGTGTGTGTGTGTGTGTGTGTGTGTGTGTGTGTGTGTATCTGAAATCCAAAAGCTGGAAGGCAGGATTTGAAAGGAGAGGGGAAGGGTTGTGTTGATTTGAGATTGGAACGAAGACAGTGTGTTTACAAAAGCGGGAGAACAGCGGGTTAAACATATGTTGGTGACGACGGTGAGGACAGCAGCTGAGGCCGGGCTGGCTCCAGTCTGAATTCTGTGGCATGTTGGTGTCTTTAAAACTGTCACAAAACCAGATACAGTAGCAAAACAATGGGGCTGAGAGGAACCCACAGTGGGGGCAGGGAGAAGAGGGTCTGGGAAGTTGACTCATCCTGAAAGCCGCTGTGTCTCAGCCGCGTCTGAGCATCTGAGGGGCCCCTCTGACACTGAACCTCTTCTCACTCTCCACCCACTTCCTTCCAGCTGAAACAAATCTGCACCCCGAACCCTGGAGCATGGGGTGGGTGTGACCCTCACACACTCAGCTCCCACGATGGTCTCTGTGTTTTACATGAATTTTCTTTATTCTTCCCTACAAGCCTCCAAGAAGGTCATTATCATCTGTGGCTAAGAGCTGAGAAAATTGAGACCCAGGGCCTTGGTCAATGCTCTAGCAGCTGGGATTTGAACTGAGGTCCGCCTAACTGTTTTCAGGATTCTTGGGTTGGTGTTCGGTTTAAAAAAAAAAAAAAAACAGAATGAATGAATAACTGAACAAATGAAATGAAAAAATATTTCTTGTGCTCAGAGGTGGTTTAGGCCCTAGTGAAACCCTGAAGGGCAGCAGCTAACCCTGACTCTCCCCATCACACCTATTGGTCCTATAATAAATGGGGTTGATCACTTGGATCTGATCTTTCTGGAAAATCAATGTCATTCGAGAGACAGTAGACGGGTGGCTTCTAATCCAGGGAGCATACTTTTCCTTGGGAAA